>JZLH01S0487940.1:9873-20769 GCA_001188425.1 Eucidaris tribuloides
AGAATTCCGTTGCCATGGTAACCTACTAAAGATAGAATCCATTAAATATTCAATGTCACGGACGGACAGGATAGAAATGGGTTTCTACACTTGTCAGTGATCTTTTGTTCTTTCTATCTAAACGAAACAATGCTGACAATTTCTTTTCATTGCAGATGTTAGTCTAATAAGCGACTTCCCTGACATATGTATGTAATTTTGAAGCAAGCTGCAACTTTTACTAAAACGACAAAACGTTTTGTCACGGACGGACACTTCCAGTGTCACGGACGGACATGACCTTTGACCTTTGAATTGCAGACTCAAACTTCAACTTGACTTGTATTTTAGTGTCATCTACCTACATACCAATTTTTTTTAAATTTTGTCAAATATTTATTAAGTTATCACCCCAAAACCATTTTGCATATATAATGAGCTGTGACCTCTGACCTTTTACCTGCAGACTCCAAATTCGAACTTGACTTGTATTTTATTGTCATCTATGTACATTCCAAAACATTTTTAAATTCCGTCGAATATTTATCAAGTTATCATCCAGAAACCAATCTGCATATATAATGAGCTGTGACCTTTGACCTTGGACTTGCGGACTCCAAATTCGACCATTACCTGTATTTTAATGTGATCTACCTGCACACCAAAAATATTTAAAATCTGTCAAATATTTTTTAAGTTATCGTGCGGGAACAAATTAGGGGGACTGACGGACGAACGGACTGACGGGGCAACGCTTAATTCCCCCTCGAGACTTCGTCTGCGGGGGCATGAAAACACTTGTGTGTGAGTGTGTGTTGGGGGGAGGGGTTATTTGAGGGTATATTTATGAATTATAATACCATTTATTGGATTTATGTAATGAAATACCTTCCCAAACTGATAAAACACCTTCCCAAACTGATAAAACACATTTACAAAATCATTGAATAAGAAATCCCCTATTGTACCATTGCAGTATAATGCAAATGTCCGTCCGTGACAAAAATTTTGTCCGTCCGTGACAATATTCAAATTCATATTTAGTATATGAATATTTATTTGATCTGGGTTTCATACATACACATTATAGGTCTTTTGCTGGTGAGATAGCTCAGCATGTTTTTGTTTAAATTTATTACTCCAGTAATAGAACAAAAACTTTTAAATTTTCTTTCTGTCACGGACGGACAAATTTGCATAAACTTGAATAGAAGAATGCGGCATGACCATTATTGTACAAATATTTCACAATATTTTTCTGCATTTTAGCAAACTGATGTTTCATCTATAATTACTTGCCAACAAAACATGAGACAATCTTATGATTGTCAAAATAGGACCAAATCAATATTTCTCAAAAGTGTCCGTCCGTGACAGTAGTGTTCAACACCCCTATTCGAAAGTGAGTCATTCCAGTCGCTTTCCGGACCTTACCAAATAAACAAATATGGATTTCAGTAACTTTAGATATCAATGAAAGATCGGGCAGTGATTACATCATAAGAATATCAAAACGAATTTTCTACCCCAATGCTCACTTTAACCGATCAGGCTCAGCTAAATGAATGAAATCATGTCAAATCGTTCACAATGTTAAGATTGATATAAATAAACGCCTGTCATCGAACTTGTGTGTAGAACGTAGTTTTCGTAAAAATCTGGACATTTAAACTTCAAGAGTTCCGCTAAACTTAGTTCCAATTTTTCCGATCACGCAGAGTTCAATCGCTTGACATGGCAACGTAGCCAACCACTGTACTGCAGCACTGAGGTGGTCATGCCAACGTACACATAACCGCGTTCTGCAATTTACGCAAAAATTTAAACCCACGGACAGAACAAAGCATATCGTTGTTAGTTTTTCTCATAGAACAACGAATTCATGACATATGGATCTCAAACTTTCAACACACCATTTGTAAGTACTAAACTACCGTTTGGTATTGATAATGAAGGGAAGCGATCGACTGGCAAATCCTGAAATCAATCTTTAAAGGAGATAAGTGCAGCCAGCCTAACGACATTTGATTAGATTAATTACTTCAAAAGTATACGTTCTTACAATATTCATAGGGTACATAGGCCCTGCATTGTGCATTTTAAGAAATGTTTTAATTCAAATAATTGTCTGTTGATTTAACAGTATATATTACAATTATTTTTTTCCAGAAATCAATTAACTTATTCCATTATAATCAAATACCATGTACCCAGACAGTTTGCCGTAAAATGTGAGTAAGTTACTAAAGAATCCTGCCTTATACCCTAGTCCGTCTCCCCCGAAACTGTTTTCTCGTATCATGTTTTCGGGTTCTCCGTATGTACGTCAGTCCGGTATCAATTCTAGATATTGCGATAACTCAAGAATCGGTAATTGGATTTTACTGTAATTTAAGTGAAGTATGTAGTACGAAGCAAAAATGAACTGATTGTATTCTAGAATTAAAATGTCAAAGTTTAAAGGTCATGAGGGCTTATAAATTTCTAATTTGGACTCGATAAATTAAAAAAGAATGTATTGTCGTAATCGACCACAAAAAAAAACTAAAGTAGTTAGGTAGAGATTTTGTGTTTTTATTTTTTTGGGTTCTCGCCATGTGTTAAAGATTGTGTCATTCATATGACGTCAAAAAATATCTAAACGAATGAAATCAGCTGAAATCATATCCAATGTGAAAATTAATATAAATAAACACCTCTCATAGAGACTTGAGGTGAAATGTTGAGTTTTGGTGAAAATCTAGACGGTTACACTTCATCCCTTTCCATATGACTTCATCCTTTTCCAAAAAATCCGTGACGTCAACATGCACGGGCCGTTCCAAAATTGTCCGATCAGCCGTTATCCGTAGGTTGCGCGGAGTTAGCCGTTTAACCAATCAGTGAGCTCCGGTGGTCTTGCGACGGTACACATAACCGCGATTCGCAATTTGAGCAAAATTTAAACTCATGGAAAGAATAACATTCTGGTAACATGTCGTTATTAGTTTTCTTATAAAACATCAAATTCATGACGTATGGATCTCAAACTTTCAACACACCATTTGTAAGTACTAAACTACCGATTGGTTAATGAAAATGAAGGGAAGTAATGGACTTGCAAATTCCTGAAATGATTTTTAAACTGCATTCAAAATGTTAAAGGTTTTATGTCAAAGGTCACGGTGCCTTAAACATGTCTGATTTAGGATAATCAACATGTAAAGAATGCTTTAATCAGATTGGTTCATACATGCATGGGGCATTTCTAAAGTGATGCTTGCAGTCTTGCAGAGGAATACCAATCGACTGAGCGAAGTTGAACTCTTCTAGCATTTTATTTATAAGGAAAATTAGAACGTGTGGAGGAATTACTGCTTTCTGTCATTATTGAATTCAATTCATTTTTTTTCACGTGCGTACCCCTATCCCTCCCCATACATTTTTTCACGTATATCTGAACCCTTGACCCAAGCCGTCCACATCAGCATGCTGTGTGATGGCTTCTATTTCACGATGGTCCGCCGGGTATATCTATCAAATGCCAAGTGGCTAGCTGCTATCAGTTGTTGGATGTTCCTAGAGTTGCAATCTGCCTTTATACAATCAATCCACTTCTTCTGAACACAGTGATTAAAATATCCCCTTTTCGAAAACGAATTGAGTTTATTCATAAGTTTTTATAGAAATAAAGAGGCAGTAAAGATTTCGGTTACAATGTATAATCTAACAAAAGTTTTTGTTTTATGTGGAAACGATGGATCTCTGGTAGACGTATACTGTACCGAATACTGTTTTTCAATGTTTTCTTTTTGTTCTTGTTTCCTGTTTCTTTTCTGCAGAACTTTCATAAAATAAAGATATCAACTGAATTTAAATACGCTTCACGTGTATTGAGTTACATTGGATGTGGACTATCAGCCACCGCTCTACTCGTTACACTGGCTTTGTACGGTTGCAGTAGGTATGTTATGGGTTATTTTAAATTATGATTCAGTTGTTCATTGCAAAATAATGGGACTTAGGTACTTTTTCCTTCCTCCGCAACGAAGTTGCCTGGGGCGTTATGTTTTCGGGTTGCCCGTGTGTCCGTCCGTCCATTACCGGTTCTCGGTACCACGATAACTTTAGAACAGCTGATCGGATTTTAGTTAAACAAGAACCAAGTGTGTAATATGAATAAGCTGAAGGGTCAAATGTCAAAGGTCACAGGGCATACAATGTGTCTGATTTTTACTCGTTACCGCCATAACTTGAGAACAACGGCACGGATTTTGATGTAACTTGGGTGAAGTATAAGTTATAAGGCACCAATGAACTGATTAGATTTTAGAATTGAGAGGTCAAAGGTAAAGGGTCGCAGGGCATAAAATTCTGATTTGGGTTCGTCCGTCTGTCCGTTTCCGGGTTTCGTTGCCACTCCTTGTAACCGCAAAAAAATTAAGAAAAGCTACTTGAATTTTGATGTAACTAGTACCAGGTTTGTAGTATGAGGAAACAATGGGATAATTAGATTTTGGAATTAAAGGGTCAAGGTCACAGGGCATATGAATGATTTGGATACCTTACCGAAATAACTTAAAGGGAGAAGGCACCGGCAACTAACATGTCAACCAATCAGATCGCACGTACACATTGCTGAAACTGACCAAGCATGACCGATGCACCCGACGTGTGTTAGTCACGCCGCAGTAATGTATGCACTGTTTGAATCGATAAGCTCCTCCCCCCTATGACTGTTTCTGCAAGTTTATCTTAAGACAAGGCTTGCAAAGACATAAAATAAACACAAATTAACTAATTTATAGGGCCTTGCTAAGTGTGAGTGTCACACAATAGCCCTTATTTAGGCTGTATTTATCACCATATACCATAATTCTCACAATACTCTCAATGCCTCTTTATTTCTTGACTTATGCCTGTTAGTTGCTGGTGCCTTCTCCCTTTAAGAATGGCTGGTCAGATTTTCATGTACCTTGGGTGAAGTATTTATTATAAATCACTGATGAACTCGTTATATTTCAGACTTGAAAGGTCAGAGATCACGAAGCCTTATGCAAGTCATATTTGGTCTCGATACCGCGAAAACTCCAGAACAGCTAATTGAATTTTGTTGTAACTAGGTCCAAGTTTGGCAAAAATGGACTGATTAGGTTTGGGAGTTGAAAGTTCAAAGGTCATGGTTTATGTAGTCTTCGAATTCCGTAGTTCTTATCTTTTCCCTCATTGTGATGTTTAGCCAATCCTGTATGTCATTTGTTGGGGAGATGGAGAAATTGTTTAGTTTCTTTCTCATTTCCATTGAAAAATTTTTATTGCGAAGAATATGCTTCAATCTCCCGAGGCGGTTCCACCCTTCCTTTATCTGACTGATATGTCCTCTCTTACTAGGCGCTCATTCGTTACCTTTTGGTTCAAAGTATTTGTAAGTACTGACACGTTCAATAGTCTTCCAACAACCAATCTCCCTTTCGTCTGACTCAAAGTTTATCATGTAGTATAGGGGGGGGGACGTAAGAAAAATATCCAAATTTTTCGGCGCGTAAAATTGTTTCCCATAAATAGGAAATTGTGTATGTTTACTAATATATTCGTGTCAAGTTTTATGGTTTTGTAGGGCCTTATACGCTGCTAAACTTCTCATTGCATTACGTTTCATGATTTTTTTTTCAGGTTGTTAAAATAATTGATTTTCATGGGGGGGGGGTGGTGACTGCCCCGCTGCCATTGCGCCACCCCCCCCCCCCGAAGGATGCCTGCCTTTGTATAGATAGACTTCAGTCTTTCTGCTGCTTTCTTTTTCTAGGTTATAGAGCTACCTTTCTACGCCACCTACTGATGTCGAGAAGAGGCTAAAATATCACCAAATTTAAAATTGGTTAACTGTTCTCCCTTGATATTAATCTTATCTCCCTGTATGGTTGCATTTCCTAAATACTTCCTCCAAATATCTTAGGGCCCTTCCGATTCCCGTAAGCCACGGGTCAATAACACCTGTGATTGTAGTATTATTTTAGAGATCTTTATTTCTTTATGCGTCTTTTCCACTGTCAGAGAAATTCGAAAGAAGCAGCCAAATCAGATTTTGATGTGCATTTGTGGAAACCTTCTCTGCTTGTACGTCGCCTTCATAGTCGTTACGTCACTTGACCAACGCCAGGATCCTAATGACCCGGAAGTGAATGATCGTCTGTGTGGATTTCTTGCTGCCCTGGTTCAGTTCTTCACTCTTTCATCTCTGTGTTGGATGGGCGTGGAAGGGTTCAACATGTACTTGCTTTTTGTGAATGTCGTGAAGTCCTACGTTCCATCATTCATGACAAAAGCGAGTGTGCTTGCTTGGGGTAAGTATATAACAATGGGTTTATTTCGTATTGATAGAAATGTGAGTATTACGTCGAACGAAATCTACTTTAAGGAGAACATGGAACAATTGGAGAAAACAAAAACAACTCTCTTAGGCAGTGGTTCTCAATTATTTTTATAATGAGCCACTTTGTAACACGCAAAGTGAATGCAGATATGCCAACCTCTTACGAATAAGAAGAAAAAAAATCAGTCTAAAAAAAATGGCTTGTAAAAAGGTATTTTCAACAGAAGTGTGCACAAAGTTATCCCACCCAAAAAGGCATTGTGAGGCATTTAGCTCAAAACCACAAATATTTGCAACTAAAAAAAACAGTATTAAATACTGCAAAAAATAACACTTGGAATTACTGCGAGTTGAGCGAGCAAAACCTCACGGCGTGGGGTCCAGCTTCTAGATATGAGGCGTTTTAAGTGGCCCAGAATGGCTCTACTTAATGTGCATTACCGAAATACAAATTCAAAGAAATTACACAATTTATGTATTTTATCACAGCGCTTCCAGGCGCCACTTCGGAAGGCTCGATGCGCAAAAAGTGGCGCCCGCGCCGCTATTTATTGTATCCTGTTTTAAGGGTTATTATTATCCGTAGTAGTAATAATAATAGTAGTAGTAGTAGTAGCAGTAGTAGTAGTAGTAGTAGTATCATTATTTAAAAAGCTACCGTATAACACGCAAGATTGATCTTCACCTTACTGGAAAAAACGGTTATCTATACAACATATTTTATGAGAGGAAGAACCTTAACAAGGTTACGAGATGATAAGTCATAACGGCTATGATGCTAATTAAGAGTAGGTGATATAAATTATTGTTAGTTTGTTTGGGCAAGGTTTTTGGATGGGTAAAAGGTGGGTTTTATATGTCAGTGATAGAAATTCGTTAAGTTAAGACAGGTAATAAAATGTACGATTTAAATGGTTAAATAGGTAAAGTATATTTTAACATATGTTGAGTACTGTCTCCCAAACTTTCACCAACAGTTGGTCGGACTGACAGTTGAGAATTAATGGGTCAGTAGATTTAAATCACCTAACTATAAAATAAAATTGTTACACTGCAGCCGTTGATTACTTAATACCCAAACCTTACCTGCATTTTAACAAGGGTTGTTTAAAAGATGAGTAAATTAATTTCTTAACTCATTAAAAAGTGTGGAACAGATATGCTTTCACAGAATTTAGATTAATTTGGAAACGTCTCTGCATGTGATTTGTTACTAGTGATTACGATTGTTCTAAAATCTAAAAAAAAAAACCCATAAAAGTGTGAAGTAAATTTGATTTTTTTTTCGTAGGTGTTCCGGCCTTGATTGTGATTGTCACCGGAGCAGTTGCTCGGGACAACTTTGCCCTTCGAGATGTGTGAGTGGAATTACTTATCATTCGGGCATTTTAATTGCTTACCCTCCCTACTCAAAAGTTTTGCAACATACACTATAACGCATGCATTTTGAGTTGAAGGGGTCTTTCTTTAATGAAGTCCTAATGAAGTATATAATTGGAAAATAACAAATTATTTGAAAAGATATCAATGGACAATTTTTCCTTCATTCTGCAAGGCGGAGAGATTATCAAATGCAAGCGAACCCACGGTAGAGTGGCTGGAACATAAAATGTAACATATTTTCGCCTCCCTGTAGGGGTGGGGTGTTAATTCACACTAGCATCGTAATTCGGTTTCATATTTCCCGTGATGGCGTCATCAATTGTAGCTTGTTTTCCGAATCAGATCTTTTTTTTTTTACTCATTGATTTTTGACTTGATCTAACTGAATTGTTTGCATGTCTGTGGGATCAATGCATCTTCCTTTGATATACTTCAGCTGTGTCAATTCAATTAGCTACTCACTCATACCACGTCTTGAAATACCCTTTTTGAGGTATCTTTTTGTTTCAATGCCATATATACTTTAAACTTTATTTTCTTCATTGTTTTTCTGCAAAAATTTGTCTTCTGAAGAATCACTATGTGACCATAAATTTAGTGTTACACACCAGTTTACCTTTCTTTTAATTTTGCTGGATTGTCAGCTAACACGTCTTAAGATATTGTATCTGTGCATTCATTGTATGTTCCTTTCGTTATTCCTCACTTATGTCAGTTAGTTTACTCACCATACCACATTGTAAATATATTTTCTATCCACATTCAGATATTATCTTGTTTTAAATGTAATATACACCTTACAGTCTATTAGTGTCTATTTTCTTCAATATTTTTCTTGCCAAAAACTTAAGTTGCCTTTTGTTAAATCCCATATGTCCATGGATTTGTGCTATATTCCAGGTTCCCTTTCTCCTAATCAAATTTTGTTGGTAAGTCAGCCATACTACGTTTTAAAATATTTTATATCCATGGGAGGTAATATTTTGTCTCGATGCAATTATGTTATAAACTTTACTTTCTTGAATAGTTTTCTTGCCAAAAATAAACTTTACCTCTCCACGGATTTTGTGTTAAACGCCAGCTTCTTTTTGTTTATAAAAATACTCTTTTTAGATTGATTGTCTTATTCAGCCTGCTCTTTTGGTAAAACTTGTTTCAATAATTTGAAGAAAAAAACGTTTCATACAGTTTAAGCTTTTTATGTAAAAATCTGGCCAAATTAACATATTGATGTGAATTTTAGGACGTATTCTTATTATTAACAGGTCATATTATTTCCATTTTTTAATTTTTTTTATTTTTCTAATCTGCTATGCATGTAACGTTTTATCTTTTATATGTGTTTTTTTGTTTTTGTAATATGTATATAAAGTATGGACCCCATGGAAGAACAGTATTGTCGTGTTGACAAAATTGAATATGGGCTTATTGGGCTATCTATCCGGAAATAAATACTATATACTATACTATACTATACTATACTATACTATACTATACTGTACTATACGCCTCCTATCTTCATAAGATGAGGAGTATACGCCCCATATTTCAGAAAAGGACCTCCTCAAGTTATAAATTCTTATTCTTTATCAAGTCTAAAGGCGGGTTTTAATTGAAAACATCTTAAAATTTGCTATAATGCGACCTTGATATAATAATGTAGAGAGAAGGCCATCATCTTTATATCAGTAGCCATATCCTCCTTATCACTATCCTATGAATATAGGAGGTGCTTTCGTCTTTGTGGCGTGGTGTCTTCTTTCTGAGACCGCGTCAGAGGAACAGATTGACATTTTTTGTTTGCTGGAAGTCTTTCCAAGCCATCAAAACTGTTTCACGGGAAATATAAAAGCGAATTACAATGCTAGTGTGAATTAACCCCCACCCCTACAGGGAGGCGAAAAAAATGTTAAATTTTATGTTCCAGCTCCTCTGCCGTGGGTGCGCCTGCAATTGATAATCTCTCCACCTTGGAGAAGACAGGAGAAAGAATAGGCCCGTATTCGTCGATTTCTTTTCAAATGATATGTGGCTTTTTTTTTCAATTATAAACTTCGTTAGGACATCATTACAGAAAGACCCCTTCAACTCAAAATGCATGCATAATAGTATATATTGCGATACTTTTGAGTAGGGAGGGTATTTTGCCACATCCAACTGACCCTATGTTCGCAAAAAAAAACACAAAAAACTATTCATGAACTTTTCGGCAAGCTCTGTCTTCATCTCATGAAGTTGACGTAATTTGAAATGAATTTATTTCACCCATATAAATAACACACCAATGAAATCAGACAATGAATACACAAAATATGTGTACTGGACAAATAAATTCATGATACTGGGCTATTTCACCCCAAATAACATATGGAAATTATACAGTGTGAAGTAGTTTAATTTCCTTAAAGTTTACAGTGTTTATACAGTGTGTCCAAGAAAACAACAGATTGATGTAGACGTTGTCGTGTCTTGATAACAAATGCGTAATACAATTTTAACGTAGAAGACGATAGCCTGCCTGTGGTTTTTTCACAGTGATTTAAACACACTTTTTATTTTATCTCACCTCGTAAAAAGACAAATAAATGTTGTGACGGGATGGCTTTTTCGGGGGGAGGGGTGGAGAGCAAGGAACTACTTTTTTTCGAAGTCTGGTGGCTGCCAATGGGTGCCTGTACGCCTGTTTTTCCCACCGAACCCACCAAAAATCTGGGCAGACCATAACCGTTGACATTGCTGGATCCAGATCAAAACCAATTATGCGAGTTGGGTCTCGGAGCCCCTTTCATCGTTTGCGACAACACCAACGTCAAATTGGTCCAGAGGTAGCTCTGGACGCTTGACCCCCCCCCCCCCCCACGGCCTGGACGATTACAAAAACTCTCAACCCATATTATAAGAGGTTTACGAACGAACATTACAATGACATCACATACATTTCATTTTTTCATTCAAATACATTTATTTCTTCTTTCAATTGACAACATGACAACATAAGAATAACAATTTACAATTTGTGATCACATAATAATTATTTGTATATAACGACAATGAAATAGATTATTAATCACAGAATTGAAGAAAAAGAAGTAGTCAATTGAAAAGGAAGACGGCGTAACACCCGAAGGCAGACTGCCTGAAATGGGGTACGCCGATACAGTACAAAAGAGAAGACAAAAGGC
>JZLH01S0488073.1:35626-51268 GCA_001188425.1 Eucidaris tribuloides
GTGCCTTTTTCTCTAGAAATTTGAAAATGATTTTACCTGTGCATCCAAAATATTATCAGAAACGTTATTTCGTATACATGCAACTATAAAAAACCCATTCAATTATCATAAACCATTAAAAAAGGGCAATTTATGGAATTTACATACATAACATATTGGGAGTTGCTCGCATGTGACGTCACAATTTGAAAAACTTTGAAATCTCATAACTCTGTTATTCTTTGGTGGATTTTTAGCCAAACTTAAATGTGTTTCTCTTATTGTTTCTGCTTAGATTAACACCAATTTAATGTCAGGGTGAACCTTGCCTTTAACAATCTTTCCAGCCTGAAAACAACACAAAAACATTGCTGCATAATTCTCCATGCTACTACAGTATTATCTCTGATAAGGTCTAAAAATTAAACGTTGAAAAAAGTTCAAAATGATCATTAAGTTTTTTAAAAAGTGAAAATCATTGGGCAACCATTCCTGCCCCCCCCCCATAGACTGCTGTGTTATAGAATTTTTGTCCGTGGGACATATTTTGCCAATCACAACATCATAAAGTATCTTAAAGTTTTGTGTTCCAGGGTGTGTTCATTGGTCATTTCAAACAATATCATGTAGGCCCAATATCAAAGTTTTACAGCCCAAGTATAGTTTAGGTCGATCTGACAACATTTTTGTCAATCTTTCACAAGGTATTCTATTGTCACCCCAGACATAAGAAAACAATATAAAACCTACTGAAAATTGTTTATAGTCACAAATTACGATGTTTAAATTAAAGGAGAGCATAAGCTCCCCCCCCCCCGAGATTTTAAATTTTGAGTAATTTCTAAAAAATGGGAGGGTTTCAGAGCGAACAATTTTCAGGGCATTGATGTATCATATACATGTAGGTGTATATAAAAAATATAATTGCAAAGAATTTCATTTTTTTACCATTTACCAAAACTATACCTTGGCTTTAATGGGGCTTCTACAATTTTATGATATGGGACTAAGTGATTTGTTACCAAATATCCAGATATACGATTCATGTGGTAAAATTGATTGATTCCCCAATTTTACTTTCGTTGATTTATAGAAAATGGAAGTGTTATAGAGCATGCAATGTTTAAGGCATATAACCTCATTGGGAAAAATACATAAAAACATTTTTTTACATCACATACCAAGAACTTGTGTTCAAAGATACTATATTACATTATGGAAGACCCATTTAAAAAATTGTCAAACTTTGCTATCTGACATATCTGACAGTGTTTGAATGGACAAATAAACACCCTAGAATACAAACGTTCAGACAATTATGCTGTAGCTTGTAAAATATGTACAGATAAAAATGGCACATGAATTATTCTCGGCTGCTGAAAATTTTGCAACACATCTATGGGGGGGGGGGGAGAGGAAACAGGAATGGTCTCTCAATGATTTTTACTTTTTTAAGCACGTACTGATCACTTTAAAGTTTAAACTGAGTTTTTTTCAGGGCTTCAATTTTAGACCTTATCAAAGACACTAGTAGCATGGGGAATCATGTAGCTCACATGTTTTAAATAAAAACATTGTTATACCTGTACGATGCCTTTAATCCTGAAAATAGCACCTTGGTGGTAAATTTCTGGGAAAAACACATTTCTGTGTAGTTGTTTGAAGGTCAACCGGAATCATTCCATGTTTGCATTTAAAAGGTTAATATGTTCTACAAATAATCAAGGTCATAGCAATAGTTTTGATGAAATTGATTATTACTCTTTTTCTCACATTCTGTTTTTTTTTTCCAGTTATCACCGTACAGCCCAGAAGAGTCATGTAGTCTCCAGAGTTCAGGTGGAAGTGTTGGCTCTGTCATAGTCACGCCAGCATTCAACAATAGTCCGGTGAGAGCTCTAAATGTGTTTGTGTACCCATGTTAATAGTATATTATAATGCAAATTTACCTTTTCACCTGGAAACCAATGAAATTGGGAACTCTGATGAAAGACTTTTCATTATCAAGCACCAATCCATTTTTTTTTCGAAATAAAATTTGAGAATGTATGCCTGTGTTAATAAATGCCTGTGATGATTTGACATCAAGTGTATAATTTACAAACACCTTCAAATTAATTAATTGTTTGACCGTTGTCAATCAACACAAATAAGCATCTATAAGGAAAAAAAGAAAAAGGGTGGTGCAGTTTTTTGGTAAGATTAACCACCCCCCCCCCCCCCCCAAAAAAAAAAAATACACAACACCTGCAATGTATAATTCAACCAGACACAACATTATGACTTTAAATCAATTAAATGTCACATTGTGGTTTAACTGAGAAATTTAAAAAATTGTAATGAGATCTTTCAGCTTTTATTTTTTCTTTGGCGTGCGATTATTGCCCACTACTAAATCCTGAATCATTTTTAATTTATGAAAAAAAAATGTCATATAAAAAACTGATCAGAGAACAGCATATTTTAAAGTGAGATATTGACGTATATGACTTTTACGATCGTGTAGTCGTCAGATTCAGAATGATACACTCTTATCAGTCATACTCCGCAAATATTATAGAAGAAATCACGCGTTAAGCGAAAGGTCATTACGGGCTCACAAAATGCAAAAGTGGCGCATCCTGATAAATTAGATTTAGATTTTAATTTATACTTCCTCCGACTATACGAAATGATCGCACGGTATCTTGGGGGTCCCCTCTAATGAGAGCTGTTTAACTCAAGTATGAAACGCTCGTCAAGCAAGTCCTAGAGGACAGTTGCGATCAGAGTCGTTCGTTGTGGCGTTGCGGTTTGTCTCGAACACAAGGGCACCACAATGGCTGCTGATCATTAGAGTTGATCAGCACGGTAGATCCACTTTGGGTCAGAAAGGTCATTTTAAGACATCCTCAGGATTCTCGATTTGTAAAGATCTATTAAGTTAAACCCTATTTTAACTGGCTATTTCAGACCAAGGTTTTTACTGGGTTCAATTTGACCCCCCTTCAGATCTTGGCCACAAGATCATGCTATCGCCACGAACATTTGCATGTGCATAGAGCCTGATGTAAAGTACAAGACTGTATAGTAAAATTGTCAAAGAATGCATTTTTTTCAATTTTTTTTACATAATTAATTATGCGAAATAAGTGCATAAAATTATGTTTTCACAAATTTGACGCCCTCCCCCGACCACTTAATATAGGGTTAATGAATAGTATTGTATCCGAGACCAACAGGTTCCGAACCGGGCCGCCACAACATAACAACCTTTCCATAGGTTTGTATAGGTGACTTGGACTGAGACCGAAACCGAGGCCACAAGAAATTGGCCTGAAGTTCAGCATACAACACTCTTAATGAATTTACCAATCACCTTTTTGAAGTGTTGGAATATCAGAAATATTCTTCTTTCATTACTTTTTATACTATATTGCATGTTTTTTCTCATAGTGCACTGAATTTTTGAAGTGACGAGATAGCATTTATTTACTGAACAAAAACCTTTTTTTTTCTCCAAAAAAGTGTAACACTTATGCAAAAAGTGCTTCATCTATACTAGTAATTATTCAAAAGTCAAAAAAAAAATGAAACCCTGTATGTTTTTTTCCTCGAATAGAAACAACAGGATTACAAAAGCAATTATTGCAGACATTGTTTTGTCAAAGTCTTTTCAGTCTAATGGAATATGTAAAATAGCATTTTTAGTAGTTATTTCTATGTCTCCACATATTACAACTTTATCGTTTTATCTTCATCTGTCTGTCTCTCTCTCTGTTCAGTTCGGATCACCCCAACATTTGTCCGATTCAGGGGGTCAAAGGTTATTTGAATCAAACCAAATATCGAAGACCTGAGTGCCTCCTTTAAGAGTTTATACAGAAGGTGTTTGAGAATCCGCAGGGTACAGGTAAGAGTAGTATTCCTGTATGAATTTTATGAAAATTGAGAACGCCAACGTTTAAGCGAGGGGACTATGAAACGGCTCCGGTACGTGTGTGTGTGTGTGTGTGTGTCGCGTGTGTGCTCGAAATGTTAAATTTGCCTCTCCTCTTGTCATTTCTGGCCGATTTTGATTCTGTTTTGGTTTTATATGATAGGGCTGGTGGGGGCTTCCAAATTTGTACACAGAATTCTGAATATAATTAAATTATGCAAATATCTTCAAAATTAACGAAAAATGCCACTTCTACACTTCACAGCAGATTTTGATTTTGTTTGGTGTATTGGATAGGCTTGTTGGGGGCTTCCTAACTTCTACACAAAATTCTGAATTCATTAATTATGCAAATTTATTCCAATTAACGAAAACTGCTACTTCAACAATCATGCCATTCCACAGATCTACACTTTTGGCAGGGACATTATACGCACGCATAATTTACTGATTCACTTGTTGAGATTGGCGGCAGAGACGTGACTTTTTCACACTCTGCCACACATGTATTAATAATCAGGTGATTGGCCGTGATTGTTATTTGCCAAAAGTGCATTGCACATCGAAACCAAGTTGTCTACAGATGGGGCCTCTTCGGTGAGGAGACTGTTTCTATATCAAATCGCATTATCCCGTCTTTACTCGCCTCGTTATCAAGATACGGCTACAACATTCACGCAGCGGTGTCTCGAGAGGACTTAACAGAACAATTCTGCAGGGCCTGGCGATATGCACCCCAGCTCAGACATCTCACTTCTTTCCTAGCAACAGAAATCTTATTTAAGTAAGGCCATAAGAGGAAGTTCCTAGCTCCTATGGGGGAGAGAATTATTTTTACAGGAGGATGAAGTATGACGTAGAAGGTGGCGATTACCTCGCAGCTACAGGCCTCTCCGGGTCTGCCCCCTACCCCCTTCTCGAGTGAGTCGGAAGCGGTGAGGAGGTAAAGCGAGACAAGGTGATCTGATAGGCAATCTGTGATGTCAGAAGTTCATTCCCGCAAGGAGGAAGGCCTGGAGATAAGACTAACTGGCCCATACGTCTCGAGATTAGATGAAGGAATGATTTTCAGTCTTAAAGGGCTCTTACGATTTATTATTTCTCTTTTTTATAGGTTGACCGACCCATGATGATTTAACAAATTTTAACTATATTTGCTTGTGTACATTTTTTGTCAATAACCCATTTTTGTGGCGTACCGTAATTCATTTCCACTGATATCTCTGTTAAAGTGACAACAAGTTTGAGAAGCAAGGCTTGGACGTATGTAGGTGTCGTGTTCTTATATTTTACCACTTTACAAACTTTGTTCTATAAGATCATTCATCATAATGTTGATGTGATTATTTATCTCTGCAAGGCTCCAAACTAACTGTTTTCCTCCTGGTCCTTGTCCAAGTGAAATTATCAACTTTCATGATTTTTGCTTGCCCGAATGAAAAATTTACTTGCCGAAAATAAACAAAATCGTAAACATTAAAAATTATTTCTCACTAATTTTAACCAATAACGCCTTTTTATAGCATTGGATGTTTGTTATCTCAAATTGTGGTCTGCACAAAGGTATGATTTATGATTTACAGTGAACAAAATAATGCTGAAAGTTTGTAAGTTATTAAACTGAACACAAAATTTAGATATATTTTGTTCATTTTTCGTAAGTTTGTTTAGTAGTATTGTTTGCTTATTTAAAGATTGGTTACGGGATTTGCAAGTCCATTATTTCCCTTCATTATCAATACCAAACGGTAAGTTTAGTACTCTACAAATGTGTGTTGAAATCTGAGATCCATACGTCATGAATTTGTTTGTTTTATGAGAAAAACTATAACGACATGTTACCAGAATGTTGTTCTTTCTGTGAGTTTCAATTTTGCTCAAAATGCGAATCGCGGTTACTGGCACCGTAGCAAGACGAGCAGAGCGCTCGATTGGTCAATCGGCTATCCCTGCGCGACCTTTTGGCTAACGCTGATCGGACCGATTTTGGAACGGCATGTGCTACGTTTGACGTCGCAGGATTTTTATGCCTCCGCCCCGTAAGGGAGCCGGAGGCATTATGTTTTCGGGTTTCCTCCGTACGTCGCGTTCGCGTGCGTCCGTAGTCGGTGCGTCCGTACGTCCGTGCGTCCCGTGTCGTCCCGTGCGTCCACACTTTCTTGTGAACAAGATTACTGAAGTACCATTAGAGGGATTTTGATGATACTTGGATCAAGGATGACGCACTAGGCAAGGATGAATTGATTAGATTTTGGGACAAATCGTCAAGGGTCAAAGGTCAAAGGTCAATGATTTTGTCCTAAAATGCCATTTTCTGGCCTATAACTCCAAGTTAAAATGCTCAGTGTTGATAAATTTGTGGTTAGTTAAGAACAAAAGCCAAATATTAAGGTAGAGTCACAGGGTCAAGGTCAAGGTCAAGGGTCAAGGTCAATGAACTTTGTCCCCAATGTTATTTCCTGCCTATAACTTCAGTTAGGAGTGCTCACTGCTGATGTAATTCGGTGATAGGTTCAAAACAAAAAAACAAATATTTTGGTAGAGTCACAGGGTCAAGTCAAGGTCAAGGGTCAAAGGTCAATGAACTTTGTCCCAAAATGCCATTTTCTGCATATAAGTTCCTTAAGGAGTGCTCACTGCTGTTGTATTTGGTCAGTATGTTGAAAACGAAAAGGCAAATATATTGGTAGAGTCACAGGGGTGTGGGTTGTCCGGTCAATGGTGAAGGTCAAGGGTCCAAGGTCAATTGAACTTTGTCCCAAAGATGATTATTTTCCTCGCCTAATAACTTCTTTGAACAGATTACAAAGTGCTCACATTTCACTTGATAATTTGGTGGCTGTAGCGTTCAAAAAACCACAAAGAAATAATAATTTGGAGAGTCACGAGGGGGTCAGTTCAAGCTGAAGGGTCAAGGTCAATGAACTTTGTCCAAATGCCATTTATCTGCCTATAATTTCACGTAAGGAGTGTCTCAGTGTGATGTAATTTGGCGTTCAAGGTTCCCACAATACCAAACGAGGACGAGGGGCATTGAATATGAATTGTGGTATGCTTGCTGCAAAGTTGAGTCACATAGAGGTCATGGGTCAGGGTAAGGCAAGGGTCAATGAACTTGCTCGCATGCACCAAAATGGCCAATCTTTTCTCTGTTCGCCCGTATAGTCAGTAACGAGTGTTTTTATGTAATTGGCGGTTTACGCGACTACAGATGGCTACAATGTGGGTGGGGGCTGCAGCAGCAACTGGGCGAGAAGCGCATCACCCATCGACTGCGCGGGGCAGTCATGAACTTTCTTCCATTATAAATAAAGTTTGCTCCGAGCAGAATGGAAAAAAGGATTAAGTTATTTGTCCAGATTTTAACGGCAAAACTCACAATATTTTAACCTAAGTCCTATGAGAGGTGTTTATTTATATTAATCTTTCACATTGGATATGATTTCAGCTGATTTGATTCATATAGATGTTTTTTTGATCTGTGCAAAAGAATACCCTATCTGTTTAATGAATCAATTTTACTTGCCCATTGGGAAGTAAATCAAAAAATTGAGTTTTGGCTTGCCCTACATGAATTCAACTTGCTCGCGGCAAGCTCGCAATACTAGTGTCGAGACGCTGGTCTCTGTCACAGACTTGCCACTCAACAGTTAGTGAAGGAAGAGATGGTAATCTTTATCCACATGACATTCATAATTGGGGAATCCCCCTGAAGCAGGAAAAATGGAAAGTCAACACGTCTATATTTTCACTTTGGAAGACGCATCATCTTCGTCCACGAGCTACATAATGAAATCCAAACAGTCAGTGTTATATTGTCTAGGTTAAAAGGAATATTTCACTGGTATTTTACAAGTGATTCATATATATTTTTTCATGATTATTTGTAGAGGAAAAGATCATATCTGGAATTTAACTGACTATTTACATAAATGATTGCTGAAATGGAATGTTCAATAGTACTTTTTTTAAATACAATATGGACATAGATGTTGCAATTGTAATCGCATCTTCCTCCGGAATTTAAATTTGCCATTAAACACACAGTAAATAAAAATTTACAATATTCTTCTGAGTAAGCGAAGTTTAAGGCACAAAATAAATGTTTGGTCACTCCACATGAAATACTTTTCAGATGTACGGTTGGTGATACATATACATGTACAGTATCAGAAGTTTGGTGAATACGTAGCAGTGTCAGAAGTGTATTTTAGCATAATATGCTGTCATTGATGGTGTACTTGTACTACACATATTTGTTCATACGGTACATTTCTCATTGTCCCTTTGTTACATAGGGCTCTGTTTTTTCCAAGAGGTTCAACAAGTGTCACACCAAGGAGTGAAAAATGAACAATCAGCAGACTTCTGGAATTAAGATTTGACATCACATAACCTTCAAATTTCATTGAAAATAAACAGAACTGGAGGCTTAATCTCTACCTATATTTCATGTAACAAGTGGCCAGAAACATTTGCCATTCTCGAAATTTTAGAATAAAAGAAGGTGTATTCCAAGGTTCTCAGCACACTCACCGTATCGCTTGTCACTAAGATTTTTTTCAATACTCCAAATGCAAAGAAACAATTCAAAAGAAACTTATTGATAGCCAAATTTGGCTTTTGCCCCTGAGCACGGCTACTGTAAGGCATTTTGCAAACAAAAAAATGTGGAAAATATGAGAAACGCATTTTAAGAGTCTTGCTAAAAAAAAGTAAATAGGCAGCGTATGAAACTGTTACCTCATGTTTAATTCTTGGTTTGGCTTATACGGGTAATGTTTTGGACGCAAAAAAGAAGAAGAGAAATTCCAGCATGTTGATGAGTTCAGCTTTTTGACTCCAGTTTGTTTCGGATGTTACAATATTTAACATACTAGATTTTGGAGGCAGAATGGTACCTTTCAAGCTTCAGATCTTCACATCTGTGAGTTCTTATGAATAATGTAAGTCAGAAGTGTACTGAACGGATCCCAACCTTTACCTATATTGGTTCCAAATTATGGTAAAATGGGTTGAAAATCATGGTAAACATACTATATAATGTGGATTAATGCTAACAAAATAAGATAATTCCTCTGTTAGCACAGTAAAAGTGTTTACAAGTATGAGAACGCCTTGGTAATATATAGTCAACTTTACTAATTGTAATAGTACTCAATGGAAACATATACAGAAGGAATATGGAAAACATGTCACCTATATCGTTTCCGGACGTTACACATGTTACATTTTATTTCAAATTCAAATCTATTTGCGATCATAGTTGACAGTTTTTTTCTCCAAGGCAATTTTTCCCACTGTTGTTACCATTTTACAATCCTGAAAAGGATGAAAAAAAAATGTAAATATGTTTAACCCCCCCCCCCCAACAATTTTAAATCCAGACTTTCTAGGCATAAAATGTTCTAAAGAAATTATATCCAGTGAATACATGTAGCTTGAGCCTACATTTAAATGCAAGTGCTATAGAAATAATTTTGATGTATGACATACTTTACTATTATGTACATTGAATGATAAGTCCAAAGAATCCTATTTGTGAATACAGAATTGCTGATCCATATCTTGAATAAATCTTATTGTTTGTCAACATAGCCAAAAATCACCTGAACCCAGATTATGGGCCATTTTATTCATAATTTACAAGTTGTGAATAATTTTGCACATTGCATTAACTATTTACACTATCAACAATTCAGATATGCACTTGCATGTAATGTTACTTATGAACTAAATCGCTGTGATGGATGATATACCAGCTACAGTGACCTACACGTAAATACCCTTCTTTGGGGAGGAATACTCTTGCCAAATGAGGGAAATATGAACATGGCATTTGATCATGCTTCTTGAAACGATTCATGAAAATTCTCGAAAACTTTCCTTTGTAAGTTGGTGGTCTACCATGTAGCGCTTAATATAATATTCACTGAGGTTCCTTTCAACTCAGTATGTTTTAAAGGCATAAATACCAAAATAATTTCTAACTGGCCGATTAGGTCTGTGGTGAATTTTCTCATACTTGTAGATTTTTTTGTATGTATTGCCTAATTCAGTTTATTTCAAATTTGGTGAGATTCAGTAGAAGAAACAAACTTTTGAAGTACAAAGGTAGAGTCTACTTAAAAAAGGTAAAATAATATGTAGATCTACAACTGGGCTGGCATGTTGGTTGAAGACGCAATAAAAAATACTTGTGCCTGTGTGTAGTGCAGACCTACATGTACATGTACATGTACATGTGCCTAGCAGAGTAGAAGTTTGTTATCACTACTAGGCACTAGACAAAATGTTTTCTCCAAACTATACGCAAACTCCTTGAAATAATTACCTTGAGGTGAGTACTTCTTGTTAAATCGCAATTGTAGATAATTTTCCAGACTGGTGATATCAATCTTCATAAATATTTATGGGGCCATTCAAGTTTTTGCTAGTAACAAACTGGTTTTAAGGGGTTCTTTGCCAGTGTTTTCCCCATCGCATGGAAAAAAACCTCTACTGACTTTCTATAGATTATTTTTCAGATGGGATTTTTTTTTTTCACATCATATCTTCCGTGTGGTTAACTTGTGCCATGCATACCAACAAAATTAATGTAGGCATTATTGCGACAAATGATGTTCAACTTTTTAAAAGTTTCTTACCAGTACTTTACTATGTTGGATGCCCTAGTTCCAAAATTAAACAGGTTCTTACATAGATAAGTAAAATGGTTTCAATGAACACCTTGTCAGTGTAAGCAAACCCGAAAGACCTATTAGTTTACTTTATTATATGATAGAGCAAAAAAAAGGGCAATTATTGATCAGATCGATATTGTTTCGGACGTTACAGAATGTTACACTTTGTGCAACATTTTTTCTTGTTTTGAGGAGTGTTATGCATCAAGAGCATGTACGAAGAGTGAGTGGGATACACTCGCCATGCACTGCCTATACAGTGTAGACACACACATTACATGTGGCACATTGTATATTCCAATCCTCTGGCTTGCACATTCCATCCTGTTACAACGGGAGCAATTTTCTCAGAAGTGTTATAGCATTCCATATTCATCCAATGCCCATAATATGGAACTTATTCTTGTAAAGAAAGGGAAAATCCCTTTTATATTTTACTAGGGTCCAAACATATTTTGCTTCTAGCA
The DNA here is from genome assembly GCA_001188425.1 of Eucidaris tribuloides. Lineage (NCBI taxonomy): Eukaryota > Metazoa > Echinodermata > Echinoidea > Cidaroida > Cidaridae > Eucidaris > Eucidaris tribuloides. The sequence goes on from JZLH01S0488073.1 coordinate 46,675, forward strand.
CAATAAACACTGATCTATACTGCTATTTTAATTAGAAGATGATAGGCCTTGTAACATATATTAACAGTGCTGTAACGTCCAAACAACTGATCAATAGACCATCTGCTGGCTATTGAAGGCGGCACACAGCAAAATACGAACTCAATCTTTTGACATTTTTTTAATTGGTGCTACAAATAAAGAGTAATTAGTTTAATTATTTAATGAACTCATGTATTTTTTTGCGGTCTGTTCAAGAGATTGATTGTTTAAAAGGCACAGCAAACTTAACCTATTTGTGTCAACTAATTTGGATGCAATGACTGGCCAATTCATTAACGACCCTTCAAATATTGATTTGGAATGTCGTGACGACACACGCCAATTTGATCAATTCAGTTTAACTGTGAACCTTTTGTACATATTGTGACAATCAAAAATATGCACAATTAACATGTTAACAATATTACTATGTAACGTCCGAAACATATTTTCTGAGATATACAATCTGATATATGCCTAATTGACCTCAATTCCATCACTAAACCATAGCATTGTGACCGACTTTCATTGTAGTTCTTGCTGGTTTGATAAATCAATTTTCCAAGTGAGTTAACTTACAAGAAAAATATGTATTTTTTGTTTCGGACGTTACCATTTGTTTCGGAGTTACCGAAGTTAAGCGAAATTTGTATTTTGTTCTGTTGAACAAAATAATAATGACTCTTCATGAATTTTTCACTTTCAGTACATTCCTTTGTAGGTAGTCCTACACATACATTGAGAGTAGTTCTCTATCAGCAAAGGTCCTATCACAAATTTCATGGGAGATTTAAAAATGTTCGGCGTTACAACAAAGGTTAACGAAATTCCAGGTAAAATTTGAATCTACATCTTTGCATTTTACTGACAACATTAGGATATGTCTTTTTTAATGTCTGTACATAAGTGAAATTTAGCTAAGGCTGCTATATTGAAAGGTTAGATCAGCAACATGTTTTTAAATGATGCTGAAATGAGAAGAAAAGTTAAACGGAAAATGTAACGCGTCGAAACACCTGTATTTGATGGTTCACTGGTTTTTTCTGAGACTGGAATAATCGTTGCTTTCTTTCTACTTTTTAATCCTTGGCTTCGCATATGTCATATGTGAAACGAAAGAAAATTTAAAAATGCTGTAGTGTTTCAATTTTGCAATCAATAAAACGGCAATGTCTTTCAGGTTGACAAATTTCCTAAACTTTTTGTCATTTGGGTGCAATATTACACAGAGAAGTTAATGTGGTACCGAGTTCGTTAAGCTATGGGAAGCTAAAAGCTAGGCTGTTATTTTTGTGCTATTACTTTTTTTTTTCATACATGAAAACGCATAGCAGAAATATATTTGGTACTTGCACAATAATTGCCAAAAGTGCGTTTTAGGGTTTTGAACGCATCTTGAAAAAACAGAGCCATGGTGTTCATTGTGGGTACACATTCTGATGGGTCCACAATGTCAGGTTTTTAATTTGCTCACTCGAATGTATCCAGATATTAACACCACCTATCATGTCATTTGTCCTCGCAATCCAGGTGAACTAATAGCCCATATAGAAACAGAAATTGACAGTGTAACTCATCGCAACAAGGGACGCTTCAGCACACTTTGACAGCTCGGCCACGAAAGTCTCTCTTCACTCATAACAACCAACAGCTGCAAGCAGAGCAATTCAGCAACTATCAGCAGTCAGTGTCAGTGTTTGTATCTGAGGCCGGTTTTTTTTTTTTTTTTTTTTTTTTTTTTCTGCTGGCCTCGTCTTCGTCTCGTCCGAGTCACCTGTACAAACCATATGGGAAGGTTGTGTTTTGGAAACGGCCCCGGTCTGCAGTACCTGTGTGGTCTGGATACAACACTAGTCAGTGTTGTTGGACCCAATAGATCTGGGGTGGCATGGACCTGTTTATACGACCAAAAGAATTCAATTCATCTTCAAGCTGAATTTGGTTTGTGCTAAACCAGATCACAGGACCTGAAAAGCTTGTTTCAAGTTTCCTGTTTGAAACTTGAAACACATTTGAACAATGAATAATAAGTAAAGAAATATATATAATAATAAGAAAAATAAAATAATGATTATGACAGATGTGATGATGATAATGAAACTAGCTACTCACTACTACTATACTACTACTACACTCTACGCTACTACTACTACTGCTACTACTACACTGCTATCTACTACTACTACTAGCTAAAAAGAATGATAATAAAACACAATCACAGAAAGCGACAGTGTACAATATAAAATACTAATAATAATAATAAACACAATCACAATGACAGACGACACGACAACTTAATAATATTTATTAGTGTACTCTACTATTAATTATTATTTCGAAGTGGCAAGGCTGAATATTTACATAGAGAACAACATTTACCTTTTTTTTTGGTAACGGAGAGAAGTGCCTTCAACAAGCTTGTGTTAGTTTACTTATTGTGTCAGGCTGGTTGCTATTCCCTCAACAAATTACTTCCTGTTGGCAAACTATTACCAGACCAATTTCCAGGGAAACACTCGTCATCACCTGAAGGGGGTGTTTGATTAACCTTTCAGCTAGCATAATGATGCACCTCCCGTCCGCTGAAAACAGTGGGCTGAGTGATTGGAATGTATCTAGAGTTTGTCTAGGGCAGCTGGTCCTTCCCCAACCTTTTTGAAGAGAAAGTAATGTGGTCTTCTGGCTGGAGGCTTTTACAAAAAATGTTGTCAGTGTAAGTGTTCTTGATAAAAGTTTTATATTCGTGCTGGAAGAACATTCGTTTGTATTATTGAACATGAATTTCTCCTTTTTTTCTTAACATGTTCCCTTTCTAAATTGAAATTCACATCGTCTGTATTTTCTTACACATCTTTTAACGTGCTCAAGTCAGATCTGCACCACATAAACACATAAACTCAATAGAGTCTTAAATCCTCTGGCATCGTTATAAGTTAAAGTCATTTACCATTTAACTTTTATTTCTTTGAACTACAGCCACAATTCCTTTTGTGGTTTGTCTTCTTGTAAATTCAGGCTGAATATTTGGGGCGAATGTCCCTGTAATAAGATGTTAAGCATTTATTGCAAATGTATTAACGCTAAAATACCGGCTTTTACTGGTCTACTTATACCGGGGGGGGGGGGGGGGGGGGCAATTTTTTATAAGAGTTTTATAAGAGTTAAAGTCATTTAAACCATTTTAGCATTTTTACTTCATTTCTGAACATACAGCCACAAATCTGTTTTTGTTTCTTTGTAAAATTTCATCTGAATATTTTGGACTGTCCATTGTTAGATTGTTAGCATTTATTGCATGTATTAACCTTAAAAATACGGGCTATTTCCTGGTCTACTACACTTATTTTACCGGGGGGGGGAGGGGGGGGGGGGGGGCATTATGGTCCCCCCCCCCCCTCCCCGAGATCTTCGGCGCAGATGCTTGATTGTGCGCAATTTGCAGCGGACGGGCCCATAGAGCCGGGTGTAAACTACAAGACTATAACTAGTAAAATTTTCAAAAAATTGATTTTTATTATAATTTTTTAAGTATTAATTATGCAAATTAAGTGTAATGAAATCTATTGTTTTGTTTTTCACCTATATCTTCACTTACAATAGCTAGTAGAATGGCTAATCTTTTGGTCGAAAATATCATTTTGACATTTCGACAAATAATCTAAACAAAAAAAATTTTTTTTGCCAAATCAGAATTAATTTCCTTTGTATTATTATTGTTTATGGTGAATTTCTTTATGTATTTTGTTTGTTTTTTTTCGACCTTTGTTTTTTCAATGTTATTTTTTCGATGAACTTTGTCGGGGACACTTTTGCGATCATAAACAGCATAAACTTTAATCATTTCATACAGTAAAAGTAAAAATAATCATACATTTTATGATTTTTGGTAAAAAAAACACAATGCATTGATTTTGTAGCCAAAATCACATTTTTTGAGCAATTATTGGAGTGCCGATGCATATACGAAGTCGCGCAGCGTCGTAATGGACGTCCGATTTTTTTCGGAAAAATGTCTTGAAATGATTGCGTGCGATACTTGAAAGTAAAAAGCCAGTGAATGGCGCGGTAAAAAAGTTCGCGGCGGTCAGCGTAATCGGCGAAATTTGAAAGGGGGGGCCATTATGGCCCCCCATTCCTACCCCGTATTATTAGGGTTACCACTTTGCCACCAACATTCTGAAATCATAGAGTTACCAGGAACATCGGTTCCAGTAGCCAACAAGTTAAGATATATAGAAAAATCGTCTTTCGTAAGGGAGACAATTTTCATGAAACGGAAAACATGATCACCATTTCAAAAAATAGTGTTTTTTTAATAAGGACATTTTTTAAATTGTGAGAAGCAAATCTATGTAATTCTTTTTGTTTTTATGCTTTCAGTCAGATTCTAAGCTTTTCAGTATTGCAGCGAACTCTCAATTCTTCCCAACTGCCACTGTTACTTTTCAACTCAGTGAATAATGATGAAGGGAATCGGGTGCAATGACCCAGCTGTTGAGATCTGAGAATCTAAATTCATCTCTTCCCTTCTGTTAAAAACATTAACACTTGGCATTCAGAATATTACAGAATT
>JZLH01S0488107.1:5528-69216 GCA_001188425.1 Eucidaris tribuloides
AAGCTAACAAATGATAAGTGCGTTTTACATATTTTGAAACTGAATACAGGTACTATTATAAATTAATGCATAACTGGGGGCCATGATGTTCGTACTTAAAGAGAAGGAAAATCACCCAGAAAATGTACGAGCAATCCCCCCCCCTACCCCCCCGAAATACATTGAAACAGTTTTTGCTTTGGCTAGCTAGCAAATATATTAAATAACAAGAGAGTGCAATTAGTAAGCAAATAATTACCGTTGGTGAAGGTGATGGGACGATTGCTATCACGTTCCTAAGCGAGGCGATCTGGATGTAGCTATCTTTCCCGAAAGCGAGGCTGGGACAAGATAGCGCATAACATCCAGATCGGCAGGGAGTGATAGCATCGTCGTCGTCGCTGAAACCAAAAAGGTGATTAATTGGATGTTATATCTCACATCAGAAAGTCATTTAACTAAAGAAAAAAACAAAGATGAATATTTCTCTGAAAAAGACATTACTTGTTGGCCCCGAATATGGAAATACACAGCAAGCGCGGTCGACCAACTCCTGGGTGCCACAGTACACCAGGGACGTATGAATGCGCGCGCGTTGCGCGTTAGCGTACAGGATGCGCACACGAAATATCGCGCCGACCGCGAATGGTGTTGTACTTTTGTGTTTTGCTAGATCTCATTCAGTGCACACATCCTAACGCGTCAGTTTATCAGGATTTTGAGTAAACGCCAAAATAAAAGTGTGTTACATCGGACTGATCGATTTACTATCTACTAGTGTAACAAACTTTTGAAATTCTCGAGTGATGCTGATGGGGAAAACTCATAGCGCTTTATCAGCGTGATCAACTCTAGGCCAATCCTATAGCAAGATTCTCTAGTGATGTGGAATATAAAAAATTAATAACCCATTAGTATTTGCTTGCTGTTCAACAAAAAGTATGGCTGTGAATAACAACTTCAATTACAGACAAACGAAAGATAAGGTTTAGGTGTTGCCACATGGGTTTCTAGCTCCTAGAATAGGGTTAACAGCTAGGGTTGACGAGTTGGAAGTTTGAAAAAATAATTGTCTGGGGCAAGTGCCTCTGAGGCAAAATGACACAGAACCATAATCATAAAAATTAGCAAACATTGCGAAGTTACAGGATCAATTCTCAACTAATCTCAGGCCATTCAGTTGTCAGTTCGCAGTACTCTCTGAGGGTGGTCTTGGAGATGGAGGATTTGAATCAATGAGACGCTTACCTTGCGTCACGTGTGAGTGACCGCGAAGCTCTCGTGGGGTGATGGTGAACCAGTTTTCCTAGGTTGGTTGCGTGTGGTCTCCTTCAGCGTGGCATTCAAAGTCAAAGTTGAACCTTGCCGGTGTTGACAATGTAGAGTGACGCTTAACAGCTCTCTCGTTCACCTCGAGACCTGCGGGCCAGAATGATAATATACTTCATATTCAGTACATAATTTAATAATATAACTCCCTGTATGTCTGTGAATATAACTGGTACGTCCCAATCTCATAGCTGTTTGTCATTGTTTTCAATTGAATTTACCGTTGATTGAACCATAACCTTCTTAATTTATCGTAACAGGATTTTATTAATTTTTTATTTATTTAAATTGGGGGGGGGGGCAAAGGCGGGTTTGGCGCCATAAATGGGGAAAACCAGCTTGCTTTTTCCTAAAAGGGTTGTTGTTAAAGAAAGTGCTTATATTAATTATATACATTTATACATTATGTATTTTTCTAACAATAATAAAAATTCAGTTGTTCTTGGGACTTTTTTTTAGGAAGGGGAAGAAGTGGGAACTGAAAGTTGTACCCCTGATTGGATTTCGCAAGTGGACTGTTCTGTAATGGGTTTTTGCCCGAGTGTGTTTTTGATTAAAATAAGATAAATAATATATTATGTAACCTTAAATGATAAAATGTTTTGCTGTACCAAGTTTTTTTCCAAAAACTTCCCCCGTAAATAAATCGTTCATTTCATTTACTATGTGTTTCCTCGATAAATACTCCATTCAACTCTTCGAGAAACATATCTTATTACCTCGCATACTTGCGAGAAATCAGAAAAGTCGAATATCAGGGATAAAAGGCAAGAACACAAAGAAATCATGTCATGACGTCTCCAAAGTTGATCAGTCTGAACCTTGCTGGTGAGCTCCACCTTCTTCCGTGGAAGTTCTTAGAACTAAGGCTTCATGGAGTCCTCGGCCTTTCAACACTTGAGGCAGATGGGTAGGTTATCTTCCTCACCGCTGGACGTTGAAGTTCACATTTCTCTTCCTTGGAGTGAAGGAGACGTCAATGGTCCTGTAAATAGAAAAGCAGAGAAAGATGTCATATAAAAACTTGTACAAAGAACAATTTGGTTGTCTGGCAGAAGGCCTTTAATCCTAAATTTCTCTAACACGGAAATACAATTGCTATTTTCACACATGAAATCAAAGTAGGAGAAATGTTTAGATCCTTCTGTTCAGTCTTTAAGGTGGCAAGATATCCAATAAGGCAATATTCTCAAATTAGAGAATTAGTGTTAAGTGCCGTATACTGCCGGACAACAGATGATTAGTGACAAAAGAAGGCTTCATACTTTGTTTCTCAGATCACAAATTTGTCATGCCAAAACTGTTTGCACAGTTAATATTCACAGTCAATTACACTTTGATTATTGGCTTTTATCTGAGAAGGCCGAATGATTCATTCGATTTCACATCAAACTGTTTTTTGAATTATGATTACATTATGATATAATGTGGATATAGCTTCGAACAATGTAAGAATTTAACTAACTACATAATTGTATAATGATTCTAGAAAATTATATATTTTGATAACCTTTTCAAGTCCATGATTTCTTTCACACAGATTAATACAAAGTCCAATGTCCATTAGAGTAACTAAACCCAAAGTGACCCCCAATGAATCCTACTATGATTAACCTCTCAGCACAGTGTAACACACTTATTGACTTCATAAAGATGTTCTGTGTGTTGTAGTGAAGTGTATGTTAATCAATCTTTTTTATTAAGATCGGAACGGCTTGGTTTTACCTGTCTATTTGGAAGGATGTTCCTTTTCTCGGTGTAACTGAGTTGGTAGGAGAAGCTTCAGAGGTACTGAAGCATTGTCATGTCAAAATAAAAACGGCGCTTGTTGTTGATCAAGAAGATTCTTTCATAGCCGTACTGTGAGTGAACTAAACAAATTAGATAAAATTGTCACATGCATAATAAGGAAAGTGTTTGTCGTTGTGAGTCATGATCAGTAGATATTTGTTAAATATTGATATTAAACAAGTCATTAAATTGCCTACAGTTTTTCACTACAAATTGCAGTTAATAAGTAAGGATCTACAAAAAATCTGAATTGTTTAAGGAATATTGGTAGAATAAAAATCTTATCAGATAGGAACAATTATCGAGGATGGTGAAAATGAATATAAGATGGAAAACATAGCAGATATATGTGACTTCAACTTCTCCACAAATGCCAGGTTGACATGATAGTGATCCTTGATATAGTTTTATACTGTATGTTTGAAACTTTCTTGTTCTAAATTTAAAGTAATCAAGTATCAATAGGTACAAAAGGACTAATCTTGTATTTACAGAAATGAAAAGGCTGGAATTCCTCTTGTTTTAACTTACCGAACAGCATGATTGAGTTGTGATGAGATTGTCTGTTGAAAGTGGTTATGAGCTCACACAACAGGAGAGATTCAGAATTCTGCTTGGATGTGAAAGAGGTCACAAACCATGCCAGAGCAGTATGGAATCTAAAGTTATAGGGTGTGAAAGCAAAAGTTGTCACCCGAGATTGTGTGCCACAGTAATTGTTATTATAAATAGAGTTGCTTGCTATTTGTTTTTAAATCTTGCTACTTCAGTTACTCATTCGATTAAGATAAAATCGATATATTTTCCAATTCATTGAACGGTAATCAGTTCATTCTTTAATGTTTTTTGTTATAAAATCACTAAAAAACATTTTTAATGTTATATATTCAAATAAAAATAATTGTAATTTTCACATGTATACATCTCTTAATATAATAATTGTATAACATGACCAGTCGCATGTAGGGCTGTTTAAAATTGACACATTCAACTGTACTATGATTTGTAAAACAAGTGTATGATTGTGGAAACCAGTTGTAAGTATTGTAGTATTGGAGGTTCATAATAATTAGAACGGACCACTATTGTGTGAATATGTAGGAGTAACGAAGATAAATGTATTTATTTGCGCAATGTATATAGATTGCTTAGTTCACATCTATGCAGAAGATATTGTGGTATAACAAAAGTGAGAAAAGGTATGTCACTGTAAAAGTAAAGGATTAGCCTCTGGTGTCATATGTAGGACATCTGATAGATCTAGCTGTGTCATACGAATGATTTGGATTTTCACAATGTGTCTCAGACTGTCTGGCGTCAAAGTGATACGGTGTGGTTTTAGCTTCACCCTCACAGTGTGTACTGCCGCGCGCAGGTGGGTTGAATGCAAGTGACGTGTGTAGGCTGTTAGAAAATAATTGTGGTTTGAAAAGATGGTGTCATATATGTAGTTGTATAAATTTGGTACGTTAGTTTTGAAGTAGAAAGAGCAAGAATTTTGAAGGATTGACATTTAGAGATGCATACAACTAATGATTATAAACTGGTTTTCAGAATTAATCTTTTCATGTTTTTATTCAGATTAATTAGTTGTAACAGTTTTAACTGATGAATGTCTTGCGAATTAGTTTTTTGAAAGTTTGCCATATATAAGGAAAAGAACAATATTTATCATTCGTAATTAGTAGTGTTTTGTTATTTCAGATGAAATAAGAATTCATATTATTAGTTAAAATTGAGCTAGCTTGAGTTTAATTAAAGAATAATAATTTCTCAACCATTTTGAAATAGTCCCAAAAATTAATTATAACCGAATAATGAAGATGATACAAAAGTAGTTATATTTCGATTAATTATTTATACGATCTTAATTTGGAAAGCCAGATTATGTAACAAGGAAGTGAATACATGTTCAGACAAGCACAAGGTGTAGAACTCTAACGGCAAATGAGAAGGAATCTTTTGAGTGGGAATATTCTGGAATATTCCCACTGGAAAGAAATTCTTGAGCTGCACTGTACAAGTCACATTGATGGCCATGAAAATGGCATCTCAAATTGGGCAAGACTAACTGAATTGGAGTTCATATGTGTTGCTCCTTTTAGTTTTCATTTCATTTCATTTCATTTCATTTATTGTTCTCTGCATGATACCAATAATTACAAATCGTATATAGCATGAATAAATGCGTAATACATATGAAAGACAAAGAAATTAATAACGGTAACGTACCATGCAGGAGGGTTACCAAAATAAGCAGAGATTATGCTTAAACATTGGTAACCCTCAAAACAAAAATACAATAATACAATTTACAAAAACATTTACAAGTACCTGTGAGATGCAAAGAAAGAAAGGGAGAGAAAGAGGGAGAGTGAAAGACGGGAAAGAACTAGAAGGGGGTGGGGTAGAAGAGGAAGGGGGTGACAAAGACAGAAGAATCCTCATTGAGTGTAAGTACTATGATAGAAACGATGGCATATACATTGTGAAAAAGAGAAGCTACCTAACCTGGATGTCATCCACTGACAGGTGAGGTAGCTTTTACAATACAAAATTTATTAATATTCATTAATCAGTATAGAGCAACAAAAGAGCAGTGTGTAGTGAAGACATATAAGTTTCACAATTCTTTTATCCAGAATGTTGCAAGCTAACGAGGAATTTGCAACTGAGTACTACATATTTGAACAATATTTGAGAGCCATCTCGAGTCTAAATACAAAGTCCGTCTGAAAATATAGTAAAGTCAAAAACATTTTTCCTTCATTGGCACCCTACTAGTGTTACGGTAAGTATTTTCTTCAAGTCAAAAGACTATATAACTATTTCTCACATTTGGTGGTGTCTTTCCTGAGATATGCAGAAATTTCTGTGATGAGCAGATAAATTTTATGCCAATCTTAATTTACTCTAATTTGGTCCAATCTAATGAGACTTGTACATTAAATGAACAGTACATATATTGTATAAGTCTACTGAATGCAAAGATTGTTAGTTACACTACTAGGTAAGCATATTTTGCATATCTTACATGTGTGCGAGAGAGTCCATTCAACTCAAACTGAATGATCTCATGATACTTCATGGCCTCTCGTGGATAGAATGTAAATGTGATGTCACGGCTTTCCCCTGGTGACAGCACACAGGCCTCAAACTGGAGCACGAGATGGGCAGTGCTGGTGTACAGGCAGTCAACACTAGAAAACAAAAACAAAACAAAATGAGTAATTGACTTGTTTAATTGTTTATTGTTATCATATAGTTATGACTCAGCAACTTGATATAAGCATATAATATTAATATTAGAATAATTTCAACTTCTTAAAATAGACAGGACATTCTATCAACATCATCATGTTCATTATCATCATCAGCATTATCTTCAACATTAATACACCATCATCATCATCATCATCATCATCATCATCATCATCATCATCATCATCATCACTGCCTCCATCATTGTGTAAATGGATATCCTCATAATCTACCAGTGAACAGTCCCTAAATTCCATGTTGCATAATGTCCATACGTGTTTCTTTATCAAATGTTTCCAAATATCATTACAAAACATTTTTTTTCTCACTAAGCACACAACAATTTTTTTTTTAGTAAACTACGTTTTCTTGGAAAAAACTCACAATTTTCTTGTTTTTTTTCACTCAGAGTATCACCAACAAGCAAATAGTCCCAATATCACATGATACCTTCACTGCAACACAGAACTTCTTATCATAGCAGATACAGATATGTTTTTGTTGATTACCTGATATCTTTGGAGTCTTTATTGGTGACAGTGAGCACTGTGGAATGAGTGGGCATTCCTGCCCTGTGAATGAAGCACGGTCCAAAGTCATAACGCGTGAATGAAAAGTGAAGTCCCGGTGCCACGCCCTGTCCAGAGATCATCATCTCGTACGTCGGGCCATTGGCAATCTGGAAGATATTGAGTCAAGAATAGGCACGATGACATAACTTGAAAGGTTTACTCTGTGGTAGGTGTCAAATAATGCTCCATTGCAGATTAGTGACTGGTATTGCTTATATGCTTAAAGGTGTTTTGTCAAAAAGTACAAATGTCAAAATTACAAATAAATCTGATGAGATTGCACAATGCGAAGCTTGATACTTGTTATCAAAACAAGCTAAAATGATAATGCGTTGACATATTTTGCCTGGATTACAAGTACTATTGTAAATTAATGCATAACTGGGGGGCCATGATGTTCTACTTAAAGAGAAGAAAAACAACTAGAAAATGTAGAGCAAAAACCCACAGAAATACACTGGAAACAGTTTTTGCTTTGCTACTACAAATATATTAATAACAGAAGTGCAATATAAAAATTAATAACCCAGTATTTGCTTGCTTTCACAAAAGATGCTGTGACAACAATTTCTAAAGACAAAGAGTTAAGATTAGGGTTGCCACTGGGTTTCTAGCTCAGAATAGGGTTAAGGGTTCGAGTCGAGTTTGAAAATAATTGTTGGGGCAAGTGCCTCTGGAGCAAATGCCGCAGAACCATTATCATACTAGAAATTTGGTGTGTCCATAGGACAAGGATGCCCCCGCTTAACGCGATCAGTAAGCATTTCTTATTGAGTAATCATATGGAAAGCAATCTGCATGAGCTGTGACCTTTGACCTCTGACCTGCTGACTCCGAATTCGAACTCGACCTGTATTTTAGTATGATCTACCTACACACCAAAATTTTTTAAAATCCGTCAAATATTTTTTAAATTATTGTGCGGAAACCAATTTGTATATATAATGAGCTGTGACCTTTGACCTATGGACTCCGAATTCAAACCTGACCTGTATTTTAGTATGATCTACCCACACAACAAAAATTTTTAAAATCCGTCCAATATTTTTTAAGTTATCATGCAGAAACCAATTAGGGGGACGAACGGATGGACAGATGCAACGCTTAATGCCCCCTCAAGACTTCGTCGGCGGGGGTATAAAAATTACAAACATTGCGAAGTTACAGGATCAATCTCAACTATCTCACCTTCAGTGTCAGTTCGCAGCCTCTGAGGGTGGTCTTGAATGGAGGTTTGAATGCAACGACGCTGCGCTTGCGGTCATTGCAGGGCACGCCGCCACTATCTGGTGTGATGGTAACCAGCTTCTGGTTGTTGCGCGTGTTCTCCTTTAGTGTCCATTCAAAGTCAAAGTTGAATTTGCCGGTGTTGACAATGTACAGTGACCTTACAGCCTTCTCGTTCACCTCGACCTGTGGCCAGAATGATAATATATTTCAGATTTCAGACATAATTTAATATATAACTTACCTGTATCTCTGTGATAAACTGGTGCACAATCTCATAGCTGCTTTGTCATTGTTTTCAATTAAATTACGTGACTTGGAACATACACCTCTTATTTATCGTACAGGATTTTATTTATTTATTCATTCATTTATTTCATTGGGGGGGGGGGGCAAAAGTTTGGCCCATAATGGGAAACCAGTTGCTTTTTTCTAAAGGGTTGTTGTGAATGTTTTAGGCTAAAAGAGTGCTCATATAATTATATACAATTTTATAATACTATGTATTTCTCTAACAAAATAAAATTCAGTTGTTCTTGACTTTTTTTTAGGAAGTGGAAGAGTGGGATTGAAAGTTGTACCCCTGATTGTGATTTCCAGTAACTGTTCTGTAATGGGTTTTGCCGAGTGTGTTTTCATTAAAATAAGATAATAATTATATGCTGTACTCTTAAATGATAATGTTTTTGCTGTAACAGAGTTTTTTTTCCAAAAACTTCACCCCTGTAAATAATCGTTCATTCATTTGATACTGTTTTTCTTAATAAATACTCTCCATTAACCTCTTCGAGAAACCATATACTTATTAGCCTCTGCATTCAATCTTGTAGAAAATCAGAAAGTCCTGGAAATATCAGATAAAAGGTAACACAAAAATCAGTGTCTGACCTCTCCAAAGTTGATCATGTTCTGTCCCTTGCTGGTTAGCTCCACCTTCTGTCCCGTGGAGTCTTCACACAGAAGCAAGGCATTCATAGAGTAGCCCTCAGCCTTCACGTTGAGGCAGATGGGCAGGGTCTTCTTCCTCACCCTGATCTGGACGTTGAAGTTCACCACTTTCTCCTCCTTGGGAGTGAAGGAGACATCAATGGGTATCCTGTAACATAGACAAAGAGAGAGAGAGATGTCATAACATAAAACTTGTACAGAACAATTTGTCGGTTGTCTGGCAGAAGGGTCTTAACACTAAATTGTCTCTAACCAGAAAACCATTGGCTCTTTTCACATGAAATCAAAGTAGTGAGAAATGTTTAGATCCTTCTGTCAGTCTGTTAAGTGCAAATATCCAATAAGGTAATATTTCTCAAATTAGAGAAAATTTAATGTTAAGGCTATACTGCCGGACAACAGATGAATTATAGGTGACAAAAGAACAGGGCCTCAATATTTTGTTTGCTTAAATCACAAATTTGCATGCCCAAAACTGCTTGCACAGTAATACTCAAGGTCAATTACACATTTGTATTGCTTTTATCCAGAGGAAGCCAGATGATTCATTTATTCACATCAAACTGATGCTTTTGACATTATACATTATGATATAATGTGGATATTTAGCTTTCAAAAACAATGTACGATTTATGTAACTACATAATATGTATAATGCATTACTGAGAAAGATTATCTGTTTTGATAACCTCTTTTCCAATTATTTCTTTCACACAGATTATACCAAAGTCAATGTCCAATCAGAGTAACTAAACCCAAGACACTGACCTCCAAATGAATCCTACCATAGATTATCCCTCTCAGCACCAGTGAAACACAACTGTATTGACTTTCCATAAAGATGTTCTGTGTGTTGTAGTGAAAGTTGTATGAATTAATTTAACTTTTTTTATAAGACTGTAGCGAACGGACTTGGTTTCTACCTGTCATTTGGAAGGATGGTTCCTTTCAAGGGTGTAACATTGAGTTTGGAGGAGAAGGCCTCAGAGTGACATGAAGCATCGTCAATGTCAAAATCAAACGGCCGAACTTCGTTGTTGATCAAGAAGATTCTTTCATGAGCCTCGTTACCTGGAGAAATGAAACATACAAATTAGACAAAATTGTTCACATGCAATAAATAAGGAAAGTGTTTGTCCTGTCTGTGAGTCAATGATGCAGTAGATATGTGATGTTAATATTGATATATTTAGACAGTCATGTGAACAGTTGCTCTCACCAACAAGTTTTTCACCTCATAAATTGCAATGTTAACAGGAAGTAATAGGATCTATCAAGAAAATCATGAATGCTTGTGTATCTATTATAGGACTATCATTGTAGACATATGAAATATACCTTCATCAGCATAGGAACATCCCAAATTTTATCGAGCGTTGGTGAACCAATGAAATACAGAAGATGGAAAACATAGTACACCGCATATGTGAACATTTGCAAAACTTTCTCTTCCCACAAAAATTGCACAAGCTTGCATAATAATGTGATCCTTTGATATCACAGTCCTTATCTGTATGTATTGACAAAACTTTTCTTTTCTAAATTTAAAGTAACTCAAGTCAACCCACAAAGGGTATCAAAAGGCACTTTATAACTTTTGTGTCCATTTACTTATGTAAATGACAAGAAAGGACTGGAACTTCCCTTTGTTTTTAACTTACCAAGTAGCATTGATTTGAAGTTGATGTGAGATCTGTCTGTTGACACAGCTGGCTCATGGGCATCACCCACCAACAGGAATGGAACCGAGATGTTCTGCTCTGGGATGGTGAATCGCCAGAAGGACTCCACCACACCAAGCTGCACTGGTAGGAACTCAAAGCTCACCTATAGGTTTGTGAAAAGCCAAAAGGTATGTCAGTCAGAGGGTATTGGCAAATAGTGGCCCAGTATATTGGTACACTTTAATAAAAGTGACGTCTTGAAGTAAAATAAAACATACCATTACAAAGTTACTGCTATAAGATAGAGTTAATGTGTTTCTTAAAATGAAGTTACAAATGTAAACATCACATTGATGTACAAAATACCTTTTACTAAAGTGTAGAAATAAAATTAAAATTTTGTGTTTCTGTCATATTTTGCTTTTAAAATCTAACCTACTTATCTGACTTCATTTACTCAGAAATCTCTATTAAGAAGTCACAATCTCCCAGAATATATTATACTTTTTCATTCATTTTGAAGCAGTAATCATTTCCATTTCCTTTAATGTTATTTTCGTTTTAAATCAACCATAGAACACAACATGGTTGTTTAATGTTATTATTATTTCAAATAACATAAGATTGAGTAAATATGTTACCACATGTATAAACCCTTCTTAACTACATAAATATGTTGTGTTTCAGGAAACATGCAAATCACACATCCAGCCAGATCGCATGTCCAGGGCCCTGTTTCATAAAAGTTGACATCATATCAACTTGCTACTCTACTGCAATTTTTGTAAAAATCCAAGGCTCTGATTGGTTGTGAAACACAGTTGTCATAGTAGTTGCTAGTAGAATGGAAAGTTGACATTATACTAACTTCTATGAAACAGGGCCCTGGTGTGGTGCCAATATGGCTAGGTAACGAAGATAAAACTGTATTGTTATTTGCCCAGCAAAAGAATGTAAATGACAAAGATTTTGCTTAGTCTTCACATCCTTATGCCAGGAGAAAGATGATATTGTTGGTATAACGCAGAACCTGTTGAGAACCAGAAGGGTGCTGTCACTGTACAAAGTCAAAGGCATTAACGCCCTTCTGGTTGTCAATGTGTATTGCGTTTACGCCCTTCTGGTTGTCAATGTGTATTGTGTTAACTCCCTCCTGGTTCTATACTGTCGATATGATCTGTGTATATTTCTTCACCTGTGTTTTCTTTCCAGAAGCCACCTGTCCCTGTCCCGTCAGACAGGTGAACACAGTGGGTCTCTTGGGGTCTTCTTCATCTTCACACGTCCACAGGTAGGTGTACGGGGAGGAGGTGGGGTTGACGATGAAGAAGTGACGGGTGTTACGGACCTGTTAACAACATAATAATAAATTGTGATATATGCAGAGAGATCTATTTCCAGTGGTCAGTATATTGTCAGTTGGTCTACAGGCAATTTGCCTAGTGTAGGTGTACGGGGAGGAGGTGGGGTTGACGATGAAGAAGTGACGTGTGTTACGGACCTGTTAACAACATAATAATAAATTGTGATATATGCAGAGAGATCTATTTCCAGTGGTCAGTATATTGTCAGTTGGTCTACAGGCAATTTGCCTAGTTCAGTGTATATCTGATAGTAAAGCAAGAATTTTGAGGCTTACCAATTTAAGAACAGATGCCAATTAACCAACTAATCCACTCTATTACAAGCCTGGGTTTTCAGAAATTCAATCCTTTTCATTGTTAATTTATGTTACTAGTTCCTTCATTAACAGTATGTATTACAGGTTTTGACACTGCATGACAACCTGTCACTTGTAGCAATTAGTATGTTCTTTTGAAGAGTTTTGCTAGTATTTTGCAAGAAAACAGCAAATAATTCTGATCATTACTTCCAAAATTCAAAATGTAGTAGGTTTTTATGTTCAAGATAGAATACAAGAGCAATTCATATTATTTCAAAAGCTTCCAAATTGATCTATGACTACGATTAACTTTAAAAAGTACCACCAATAATTCTCACACATTTATTGAATAGTCCAAAACAAATGTAATAATACCAATGATACCATGAAGAAGAATGATGACAACAACAATTAAGTAGGTCCTATATTTCCATCACTAATTTTATAACGCTGAAATATAATTTTTTGGCAAAGTACACAGACTTACCTGGACACCGATGGAAGTGAATTCAATGACTCTCGTGTTGGGATCCAGCGTGGATCCAGGCGGAGCCCCACCAGGTCCAGGCAGCTCTGGATTGCGCCGCGCCCCTGTGATGTAATCAGAATCCTCCAGATCAAAGTGACAGAAGGGCATGATGCTCTTGGCTTTCACAGCCAGAACAGGACCCTGCTTTCCTTCTTCCAGGTTGGGGATCCTATGTAGGGGAGGGGAGGGGGATATGATTACGCATAGTTATGCTCTTTTGATTATTCTGTCGTGGATTAATTTTCTTCATTCATATATCCTACCAATACCACCCATCAAGACAACAAAAATATATGCCAATCGAGAGTTTCGGGTGCCATTTTACTCTGATTTAAAATAATCATTTATACATATGGGCGCAATTCCTGTGAATTACTGGACAAATCACAAATTACATAAATTGCTCTATCTGGAATCATAATTACATTTTAATGGTTTGAATGGGTATGAATCATATGAAGAAACATGGTTACTCATTTCCACTCTAAATTTTACCGTCTTCAACAGCACCCTCTGGAGAATCAGAACCATACATGAAATGCCACATGTGGGACTAGTGTGACTAAATCTCAGTTTATGAAAAACTATCATTTATTCTGCAGTTTTTTCCATGCCAATAGCTTCTTCTCAATTGTTTTGAAAGTAATAAAGCCCCACATATCATACTAAATCTGAAAAACATATGAATAAACGCAAATTTAGTGCTGACAAAATGTAACGTAACTAACTGTAACGTAACTACCATGTTTTTGATGTTGTAGTTAAATAAGAAAATTTTTATCAATAAGTTATATATCAAATGACTTATTAAGACACCAGAAATAGCATAGATACACAGTTTGTTTCAGTTGAAAACAGGTTGGGGAACTTGAGGACAAAGACTTGTCATTTTTTTCCATGTCCTCTTATGTAACGTAACTAACCATAATTTAAGTTCTTGTTATTACCACTGAAACATGTCTCATGATTTTGCTTGATGTTGTGAAGTAGTGCCAGTCTAGAGAACTGACAGTACCAAAACAGAAAAATAATATCAAAGCATATTCATGTAAGAGCCAAATGTTGAGTGAAGTTTGTCATAAAGTGTAACGTAAACTAATCATGGAATTGCCCATATATTTGTTTTCCATCATAACATTAGATTCTATTTGTATATTGTATGAAATATCATTTGTATTGTAACATTGTAAACAATTATTGTAAACCGGTGAAACTTAAATTTCCGATATGGACAATAAATTCCAATTCAATTTAATATAACTCGAGTTTCCTGATATATTGATTAATTTCTCTAAACAAGTAACATTTTCAGAAAATCTTTCTTCTCAATGAAATACATTTCACCCATAGACTGCTTCAAGTCAATGAAAGAAATACATCCTAACTGTATTTACAGATATTTCCTGATATATTTTTTCTCCAAAAGCATGCAGTTACAATATCACAAACCAATCTTCAATCCATTTAATTTATTACTTCTGAAACAAAGAATTATTACTAAGAAAATATACATCCTAGGACCATCATTTAATTCATCTAATGTACATGTAGTCATATGAGTAAGGATATCACAGTACCACTCTTCCAGTTAAAAATTCATCTCAGTCATAACTTCTTACATAAAGGATAATTTCTAACATGATAACCTTTACAGGGAAAGTTTAAAAAATCACCTTGAACTTTCAATAACTGCAGAATTGTTGAAACATCTCCTTATTTAGAATTCCATATGTACAACAACCATCCAAATAGTGTTTTCATGGAAATTCAAATAAATACAGAATTGTTGAAACATCTCCTTATCTAAAATTCCATATGTACAACAACCATCCAAACAGTGTTTTCATGGAAATTCAAATAAATACAGAATTGTTGAAACATCTCCTTATCTAGAATACCCTATGTACAACAACCATCCAAACAGTGTTTTCAAGGAAATTCAAATAAATACAGCATTTTTTAAACATCTCTTTATCTAGAATTCCATATGTACAACAACCATCCAAACAGTGTTTTCATGGAACAAAAACTGTGCAATAGTTTACCTGCAGATGAGTCTGCCTTCGTAATCTTTGATATCAAGTGGTGCAAACATGACTTTGAAGTTCTGCTTCTTCCCAGCAGCGATGACCCCCACGTCTGGTTCGATGGTGAAGGGGTAGACGTCAGGCGCCCCGTCCGTCGCTGTGCTGCAGCGGGACGGCAGTCGCAGCTGGTCACCGTCGGCGAAACTGACTGTCTTGTGTTGGCCCACCTCATCCTCCATCACAACCTGCCAGCTGAATGGTAACTGACCCAGACCCTTGTTGGTCATCTGGAACCTGTGGAATGTCAAGAATGTCATAGTTTCTAGTAATAAAATATGCATCTAAATTGACATGCCCACAAATGTTGAATTTGTATGTGGATGGTGTTTGTAATAATGGCAAAATAATGGTATTATTTCTTTGAAAATGAATGGAAATTGTTTAATTTCTGTGAGGAATCACATTATAACAGAGAAGGATAAACATCAGTAGCGACGAGTTCATGACAGATACAAACAAGCATTACATTATGCATTTAACCTGCATAGAGAGGTAATGATGTGATTTTGATGTGGTGAAACAGGACATAAATGCATTTGTTCCAACTATTGCTTATTATTTTGATCATGTTACGATTAGCAGGAACACTATAAAGATTCAATTGCTATTTTAAAATTTACAAGGAGTTAATACCACAGTAGAATATGTAATAACAATTTCATACTATATGGTAAACTAATATTAACATCTCAGATAATGGCTATCATGGAATTACTGATTCTTCAAAGAGCAGTTAGATTAGAGATGTAACTTACGTAAACACTCTGGTCTGGAACATGAGAGTATCCTTGAAGTGGACGGATTCCACTTTGCATTTAAACTTGCAGAAATCAGCATTGGCACTGACCCTCAGCTCTACCTCACGTATGGAGTCAGGTTTAACAGTGTGCAATGGTTCTGTTTCAGTCTCGATAACCTGGAGAGAGAACAAACATTATACATGATTCAGTTTTTACAAACAGCAGAATCATATTTACACATATTATTCCATTTTTCAAATTAATTAATTGATTGATTGATTGATTGATTGATCCAGATAGTTTGTTTTTAATTAGTAAGTTAGTCATCTATTCACTCACTCATTTATTTAATTGCATATACACTCACTTTTCACAGTTAATCATGTAGCAAGATGCTAAAGGGACTTAAAGAATATACCATGATTATATTTTACTAATTGTGGGCAATAATTAAAAAGAGGCTGTAACATATGGTTGTCCTACAAACAATTATTTTTAGAACACTAGAAATCAAAGATATATTTCATTAAGATAACAAATGAAATATATTAAACAATGTATTCTGAAAAATTGAAATAATAAATAATAATAACACGTTCTTGTAAAGCACATCATACGTAGCTTATCGCACGTCTCTGTGCGCGTTATTATTAACCCATGGCCATGACAGGTACATTCAAGCTAAGCAGCTGTTTCGCGCTTGAAGCTATAAATGACCCGACCAGGGTACCCATTTATACACCTGGGTAGGGAGCAGCAAAGCAGATTAAAAATGTCTTGCTGAAGGACATTAATGCCGGGCGGGAGTCGGACTCGAACTCGAGACCTCTAGATTATCAGGCATACGCCTTACCAATCTCGCCACAGCATCTCTGAAATTGAAGGATGCAAACATTGGGAGACAGTGGTATTTTTTACAGGAACATCCCTTATCCCTGCTCATTCCTCCCAAAAAATAACAAAAGAAACATAATCCACTACTTTATATATTCAGAGAGGTGAAATATGATGAACCCAGTTACAACAAGATTTCATTTTTAAATAGTCACGTTCACTGAAAATAGAGATACATGGGGTAATTATTATTCTTTTTATCCCCAAAACAACTTTCTTTGTTCTGTTACCCCATCTCATACCTTCTTCTTGGCAGGTCTGGGCATTTCTGGTGCTGCTTCAGCCCCTTTCTTCCTCATCTCCTCTTCATACCTCTCCTTCTCCAGGGCTTCAGCGGCTGCAGCGGCCTGTGCAGCATTGCTGCCCCCTCCCTTCTTGTGGTCGGCCTTCTCCCTCCTGCTCTCCCTCTCTTCCCGTTTGATCTCCTGCGTAGAGCGTGGCCGGCCAGGCTGCTGCTGTTCACCCGAAGTGGTTGGCCTTGCAGTAGGTATTGGGATGTCCACCCATCTGACGGTACGCATGCGGTCATCCCAGTCCATCACCTGAAAAGAGACAAAAATGTGGGTAAGTGTTGATTTCAGGAAGTTGTGATTGTGCATTAGATGCAAGAAATAAGGCTAAAATTTTCTGTGGATTGTATAAGAACTTTTGCAACTTGCCATTTTTTTTAATTTGTCTCTCCAAACTGACAAGTGGAAACAAGTATCACTACAAGGGTGCAAGAAGAAAGATTCTTTCATTGTAGTAGTGTTTAGCTCTTCATACTAGTTCATAAAATTGATAATCTTGTTACAGCGAAGTCAGACTCCTGACCACTTGTCACAGTTGTTAGAAAAATTATAAAGGTAATGAACAGTAATGAGTGGTACTACAAGTAGTGGAAACAGTAGTATCGATTGCACT
Organism: Eucidaris tribuloides; assembly: GCA_001188425.1. Taxonomy (NCBI): domain Eukaryota; kingdom Metazoa; phylum Echinodermata; class Echinoidea; order Cidaroida; family Cidaridae; genus Eucidaris; species Eucidaris tribuloides. Next base: position 23,116 of record JZLH01S0488107.1, read on the forward strand.
TGTATTAGTAGAGGAGAAGGATAGCAAACAGTAGGAATAGTAGTAGAAGCAGTGGTAGTAGTAGTAGTAGTAGTAGTAGCAAGAGCAGTTAGTAGTAGTAGTAATTGTAGCTGTTGTATATATTGTTGTAGCATTGTGATATCGCAGTAAAAATACAAAATCCAAAGGCAAAAAAAAAAAAAATGGCTCTAGAAATGCATATGACAATACACACCTGGTCAACTGGCTTGTCAAAGGTAATCTTGCATATTTTGCACAGTAAGCTTGCATTGTTGAGAGTGATGGGTGCGGCCGTCTTGAACGTGATCGCAATATCCTTAGCGCAACCAGCGTGGAGGTGACCGACGGCCGGAGAGAACTTGAGCTGGGCATGGTTCTCAGGCCACTGGAAGCGGACGGTATCCATCTCGCTGTGGTTGGTGATTGTGAAGCTGAGCTGCCGGGACTCGTTGATGTGACAGTCTCCAAAATGAATGTGATTAGATGCCGCAGCTGATATATGAACAGAAGTCAAAACAAGACCACGTCAAATATTTCATCAATAACCTCACACATCAAAGTCAAACATCTCTATTGACAGAATCTACCAGTGCTACCTTCAACTGGAATCAAACATTTTTCACATCACAGAGTGCAGTCTTTTTCATCCTCCACGGCCCCATCCAGACTGTCCTCCGTCACCAGGCCATGGATGTTATCCAGCGTGATGTCATCTTGGTACCCCTCCCCCCCATGGCACAGTAAAGTTAGAGCCCACCCCCACCCCATGGCACAGTAAGTTAGAGCCCATCCCCACCCCATGGCACAGTAAGTTAGAACCAACCCCCACCCCAACAAGGCCCCCTGGCCACACCACTGACTACCACCTGTTCTCACCTGCAATATTTTCATCCTCCAGGGCCCCATCCAGACTGTCCTCCATCACCAGGCCGTGGATGTTATCCAACGTGATGTCATCCTGTTACCCCTCCCCCACCCAATGGCACAGTAAGTTAGAACCCACCCAATGGCACAGTAAGTTAGAACCCACCCCCTCCCCTTCAAACAGGCTCACTGACCACACCACTAGCTCACCTGCAATCTTTTCATCCTCCACGGCCCCATCCAGGCTGTCCTCCGTCACCAGGCCGTGGATGTTATCCAGCGTGATGTCATCTTGGTACCCCTCCCCTACCAGCTGGATCACCTGGTTCTCATACTGGTTGTCGGTCACCGTGATGCGCACCTGGGCGTGGGAACGCTCTGCCAGATTGGCCGTGTACACCACATTGAACTCGGATTTCTCGCCCGGTGCTACGATCAGGGAGGCCGTGTGCGGGTGCAGTTTGGAAGAGTCCGCTGTTGGGAGAGGGAGAGGGAACAAGATAGTGAATTTATCAGTTCATGAAGAAAATCAGTATGAATGCCTACAGAGAAATGAACTACTCATCCAATCAACATGCTTGCTACAATGCATTTATTGAAACGAATATGTCGGCAAAAAATCATTAGGCAGTATATGCAAAATATCAGCTCTGTTATTTTTTCTTTTCAAGTAGAATTTCAGTACATTTATATATTCATACTTTGTTTCACAAAGAGGTACATCAGTCACGAGAAAAATGGTTAGGGATGACATACTTAAATTAAACATCATGGCTGGTGTGTAAATCATATCAGAAATGTGGTGTATGATTTCTTCAGGTGAACTTTTACAACATCTCTTTGAAAAGTGTACACCAATATCAAATCCCTAGTCAAGCACACACATACTACAAAAAACTAGAAATGAAACATCAAATATACAGTGGTTGATAACAAATATCAATTTCTTATTCTATGTACTGGAGACACAGCACAGAATTTACTGTAGCAATCAAGAATTTTTTTGGGGGTTATAAGAAACTTCATAGATTTTTTGAAGGAAGTAAGGACAGAACTGATATTGTTTGAATCTCATCAAATACCTTCTGAAAGAAGAGAGTCACTATACGATGGGTAGATAAGCTTGGTTGTCGCTGAACTCTGCAACTTGAAGCATCCCATGGTATCATCCAGATCAATATCAACCTGTCCAAATGCAATGGGTAACAAATTTCCACAATGTTTGTTAGTTGTTATAAATCATGGTATACAAACTAAATAGAAATCATAGATAAATATTGTATATACTAATAGTTATTAAAATCACTATAAAAATATTACATCATAATCATAATTGAAGTATTTTCACAAATCATTTTACTGACAAATGAACCACAGTCTCTAGAGTTTATGAGTTTATCATAGCATTTTGAAATTTTTTTTTTTTACCCATATTTCAATCCTCTCATAATGATCAGGGAGACAATTACTACACACCTTACTGGGCAGGGTACCATCATTAGACAGGCAGAGGGGCAGGGTCTGTGACCGTCCCACCAGGAGTCTGGTAAACAGCAGTAGGGGCATTCCCTTCTTGTTACGCAGTGAGGGCTTGAGAACAGACACCCGGGGCAGGTTGCCCTCTCCCTGCACCTCAAACGACATATTTCTCAGCTTGGCCTGAGGCCCAGTCAATCCCTCGACGGCTACCTCAAACTGACCAGTGTACGTCTGATTGGAAAAGAATGAATGCGTTGGAATAATGTAGTCAGATGTTTAGTACACCTTTAAATACCACACTATTATCTTATGTTAGTTACTGATAATTTTTTTTAATGGTCAAACTGTATGAAGTTCAATGATGAGAGGATTTTTTTCCTTTTTTTTCTGTTCTAGTTATTATGACATTTTCTTGCCAAATCTTATTAAAGGTATTGGCTAACATTTACCACAGTTAAAAAAATCTGAGCTACATGATTCCCCATGCTACCATTGTCTTTGATAAGGTCTAAAAATAATGCCCTGAAAAAAATTGTATTTCAAAATGATTATTTAGTGCTTTAAAAAAGTGAAAATCGTAAGTTGATCGGATTCACCTGCCCATTTTCTCCCATAGACTTACTGTGTGTAGATCTACGCTATTAAAACTCGCCCCGAGTTTTAATTGTTCATTCATGCATAACTTGCCGCTGGCAGTGTAACTTTCCAAACTTTTTTATTCTAGGGTGTTTATTTGTCCATATGAAAACTACTATGTAGTTCAGATATCAAAATTTGACAATTTTTTAAATTGAAGCTCCACAATGTTAGCCTATCACTTTAAGAGGAGAAAATTATAGTCATCAATGGGTTGATAAAATCGCAAGTCATAACTGAGGTGAAATCACTTTTTATATAACCTGGTGGCTAACGAGCCAGATTTTGGTTTCTGAGGGAGAAGGTAACCATCCTAGTATTTACAGGCATTAAGGCAGCAATTATGTTTTTTCTCCTGGACATTAAATATTTCTCAAGAAAAGAGGTTTCTTGCTAAATAACTCCAGACTTTACAAGTTTAACAATTAATGAGAAGAATTAACAGAGAATCCCATAAAACTTTACAGTAGAATTACTAGTAGAATGATTGACATGAAATAATGACATATCCAATTCCTGTTAGTCCATATTGTAGAAATTTACTAACTGAAATGAAGATTTGAAGAGTTGCTTAACATGGCCATATCACCTATATCTCTGGTCCTAAAAAACCTTTTTAGGGCTTTTAAGAAATAGTCTTAATTGCCAAATAAAACAGTTGCAAGAAATGGAACAGGCACTGATATACCTAACTTTTAACTTGTGCAACCAATAGCATGGAAACAAACATGGAAATGAGTAAACAGTTAATCTCATTCAAACAAATTCATAAAGTTTCAAATTATGATTCTTTTTACTGACCTGCATTGATGGTGGTGAGAATGTGACGGTGGCATAGACACTGCCATGTGCAGGGATGGAGGCCCTGGCTGGATCCACATCAAAGATGTCTTGGAGCTTGGAGGATGGCTTGCTGGACTGAAGCTTGCAGGAGAATAGCACATCACATGTTACCTGTCAATTATGTCAATCAAGTTGATCATAAGATTATATAATGTACATTCATGAACTTTAACTTCACAAAGTGGAGTAATAAGAACACAACCAATATAATCTTGACAGAGTATACTACATGATATTTAGCCTATTGTTTACACTGCTTGAACCTGTACACAAACATTTTAATACAAACATCATGCCTAAGTTCTTCGAAGTGGGCCTGAATGTGTACAATATATGTGAATGTATAAATATTATACATTTGGGTACATGATATTATGCTCATCATATTGTTTTCTATCCAATGTGATGATGGTCTTACCTTGTTAGCATTGGAGATCTTGAAGCGGGACCTGGCCTTGCGTCCCACCAGCACATGGCCGAAGATGAACTTGTTCTCGTCCTCCCCGTAGACCCCGCCCCCATCCAGCTCCAGCTGGTGGCTGTTCAGGAAGACGCTGAGGTTTTTGACGATGCGATGTTCCTCAAAGATGGAACCCATGTCAGTCAGGTTGATGCCCGGGATGCAGGCCTCGGCCATCAACTTGTAGGGGATGCCCTGGGGGTGGTCGGCCGGGTCGCGGTCCGATATCTCAATGGCTAGATCCTAGATATTGGTCGTAAAAGAAAGAAATTGTTCACTGGCATACAGATGGGAGGACATGTGGATACTAACCCTCCCCCACATAACAAGACAAAATGTAAACATTGAACATTGTAAATGGTGATTGTTACAATTATTTCATGAAACAAGAATGTTTTATAAATACAGATTTCAAAATATTCCCCCAAACCATTTGCTCCCCTCAAACTCACATGTGATAACAAATTTCCAAACCAATCAAGATGGGAAATCTTTCAAAGGTGTATCTATTCCTCTTCTATTTCTTTCTTAGAATGCTACTTTCATAATGTTGCCATTGCTAGTTTGTTTGAAGCTATTCCTGCTATAACTCATTGTTTGAGAAGATGAAAAGTTCATAGCCTTTTAAACACTCCTCTTAATTGCTATACATTTTCCTGCAGAAGATATTTGATAACACATCTCTCACGCTTTTAATACATCAGTCAATTCAATTTGATCTAAAGCCCTGAAATGCAATGCATTTGATAATTACATGGTTTTAAAATGCAACTTGAATTCAAATAATCTGTTTACTAACCTCGTTGCCGCTACTGACAGCCTCGGGTAGGCAATCTACATTGATAGTGGACTGGTTGCCTGGTGACACCAAGCCATACGCCGGGTAGACGGTAAACATTCCAAGCTGGAGGCGGGTCTGGCTTCCACCACCTCCTCCTCCACCGCCACCACCACCACCAACAACATCTTGTCTAGAGATTGGTAAAGATATTTAAAAAAGAACAATTAAGATTTGACTTAAAGGCAGGGCATGTCTTTTGCAGCCTTCCAGAAGCACAACAAAACATTACTCATATCCTCAGGCTGCTTATGAAAGACATGTGTCCAAAAATGTTGCAGTCAATAAAATTACTTCATTTTTAATAACATTTTTCTGCAAAAGTTACGCACACTTGGAATCTTATGCTGATATGAATACACTGCATCAAGACCTTAGCCAGATGGGTGTCTTTTTAGCACTTTGTTACTGATATTTAAGGCAGGAATCTGATTTGAACCCCACCTACAGCATAGCAAAACATCATTCATGCCCTTAGGCTATTTATAAAGGACTTGTACATAAAATTTGAAGATCAGTAATTATCTAGAATTTGAAAAAGCTAAAAAAAATATGCTGTTTTGTGTATGTTCCAGGCTCACTGAACTGAGTCACTTTAGTAGCATTATTGCGTTATTTATCTATTAGGCTCTGAGTACTAATCTGCATAAGACTAATGCATAAATTTTGTCATATTCATGAATGCACTTGAACACATTTGTAATTTGTAAATGAATTTCACATATCATTTCGAGATGATCATTCATGCACATCAAGGGTCTGGAAGTAGGCTAGGAATTTGAGCACAGACTATACTTTAATTCAATTCAAAATCTAACAGTCACTGTAATTCCAACAAAACTGAGTTTTTAGCTCCTACACTTTAAGGGTTTTAAAAGTTATTTGCTTCTATATGTCAGTGTATTTACACTATTTGATTTCAAGGCATGCAGAAAAGATGCCTTGCATTTGATACATACGTGGATAAAGTTGAGTTGACTCATTCAATCCCATTACCAAATGATTGTGTATTATTCTAGTGGTGTTCATGAATCATGGATTTTAGAGGCTTAAGTTATTCCTGAAAATTCTTGGACTTGTTGGTTTCTTTGTGTATGGTACATGACATGTTGCACACAGTCACAAATATATGCTTAATATCAATTTCCCACTATAATGATTTGAGGATTTTCGTTTTTTTTTTTTTTTTTTTTTAGGGGGGGGGGGGGTAAAACAGCTTCCAGCCTTAAAGAAGTTGCATCATCCTACATTTAATGAGTAATGTGTTACCTTTTGCTGTCCTCAGCTTACAGCCATGCAAGTTATTGCAGAATATTCACTATGAAACAGAAAACTGAGAAACCCAGTTGCATAGTTTGTTTGTACTACAAGATTGCAATTGTGCATTGTGTGTGTGAGGTAACAAGGAGCAAGTGCACCAACATCACATTTCAGTTCAGAGTGAAAGCCACTTCCTGTAACAGATATGCACACAAAGATGTGCACCAACTGTACTTTTAGGTTTGCAATTTTTAATTACTTATGTGAATATTTCTTAGACAAATTTTCACCTTTTCCCCACAGAAATCACAAAAATACCAAACTCTTCATCACTGCAGGGAAATTAATCTCATCATGTGTATAGAAAACTGACCATAACCAGAGATGGAGTCGAGGCCGACCTTGAGGCCAAATTTTGCCGGCCTTGGTCTTGGCCTTGGACCGAGTCACGTGTACAAAGTCTATGTAAAAATAATTTTTCATTTGACTTCGTGACTCGGAACCGTCCTCCTCGACTCCATCCGTGACCAGAACCCTGCACCTAAATCTTATGAATAGCTACAAGGAGAAATATGTGCAACAGTGGTAAAAATCAACAGTGCCGGTCAAATTCTTCTACCTTGGAAACAAAGGGGTGGCCAGGGTGGTTCCAAGCATGCTATGTCTAAAAGAGTACAGAGTACAGGACTGTGTTTCATGCTGTAGTACTACCATCGCTTATTGTTATACAAATTATGCAGAGCTGCCAAATTTCATCAATGCCTTTCAGTAATTTCATGGCTAAAAACTCAGAAATTTAGCCATATTTTGAGTCAAACTCAGTAATTCAACATAAATGCAGTAGAATTACACATTACACATTCAGACAACAATTTCTGGTCTCTTGGCTGAATGCTTGAGCAATAAAAATTTGTTTTGTGGTAATCATAAAGTACAAATGGGTAGCCTTGTGAAAAAATGACAACCAAAAAAAGTTTGTTGTTTATAGGTGAATTACAGGTGATAATGTCGCATGTCGTCCGGGACACAGAGATGTCCCGTACGACACGCAACATTTTCACCTGTAATTCACCCATAAACACCAATTTTTTGGTGGTTGTCATGTTTTCACAAGGCTATCCACTAGTACTTTACAATTACCACAAAACAAATTGTCTTTCCTCATTTGTTTGGACAGCAGATCAAAAAAATGTTGTGAAAATGGCCAATTTTTTTTTACACGGAATCACCCCAAAACTGATTTGATAAAATCAGTATTTTTCATGCAACCTTCAGTATTCTTCATCACTTTCAGTAGAAATTAAGGAAAATCAGTACCACTTGGCAGCTCTGAATTATAACTAATAACTGCATTAATTTACACACAGATCATAGAAACTGCTAAGCAGTTATAGTAAGCAACTATATTGTTGGTGCATTGTGTTTACTATATTTGTATATCTAGTGACATGAAGAAGAGACTTTTAGTAAATTACTGAACAACTAAGAGTAGATGAATCATTTGGTGTTAATCAATACCCAATAATGTTTGTTGACTTTTTTAACAGCATTTATACATGCATAAATTATTTAATATCAAGTAGACAATAACTTATAGTATTTCATTTATCTACAAATAGAATTGCATGTGTGTGTATATGGGTGTATGTACATTTCAATTGATGTGTCATAATGATTTACTGTAATTAGTGTTTGTGTGAAGGAATTATATTAAAATTCAAACAAATTTTGGTATAATTCTTTTATCTGTAATTGTTAAACATTCAATGTTTTATTCTATTGTTCCATGTGAAATATGCTTACTTTATTGCATGAACAAGAACAATATGTCCAGTATTTTAATTTGATTAACAAACCAAAATGAAATGAAATGAAATTATTGTATGAAAACATTTTTAATACCAGATGTACCAATTAAGCTACAGAAAAATGCATAAAAACATTCAAGTGGTTGATTTATAGCAGTTATTACATATCATGGATGGATGGTTAAATGATATGTGTTTCATGGAAATAATTTCTGATTATGATATTATTGAACTTTACACATTGTTCATATATAAATGTATATGTACAACATCATGAACATTAGTGATTTTTATCTAAAAATTAGGCTTTGTAATTGAAATTGTCAAAACATTAGCTATACAACCCAAATTATATTACTCTTGGTGAACACTCACTAATTTTTCATATGATAAAATTAATCGAATATGATCTACATAATTCCATGATGGAATATATAAGATGACATGCATACAAAATGACAATTCTGACATACTGTATGTATACAAGAGGGTGACTGTATAAGATCAACAATCTATGGTTACGTTAACAGAAACATGACAGAAAAAGTACAATGAAAGCACTGACACACAATCTAGGATCATGATAACATCAAGACAGAGATAGACTTTTCAGAGTACTAATGTGTGTTTGCACTTTACCTTGTGGACAGCCTATCACAGGAATTAATTGAACAGAGAACATAAGGTGTATGGATTAGAAACAATTTCATGATGAATGCAACTTTATTATAACAACACTTACCATCAATGGAAATACGTATATACAGACATACATATAGCCAATCATACATACACACACACACACACACACACACACACACACACACACACACACACACACACACACACACACACACACACACACACACACACACACACACACACACACACACACACACACACACACACACACACACACACACACACACACACACACACACACACACACACACACACACAGCACAATATTTCAGGTAATAAATTACAGCAATTTGACTGCAGTCATTGGGTATGCCTCCCTCTCAAATTCATTAATCTGCATCCAACAATGAACTAATCATGACCTTACAATGACAATTTTATTGGCATCTTACACCTGATCAACAGCTGCTAATATTCATACTTCAATCAGGGGAAAAAAATCAAGGGTTCTCCAGATATCACAATGATGAGATTGGGAGGTAGATACAAACAAACAGCTGACCCTAAAACGTAAAGCCATTGGCAACCTTCCCAGCAGGTGCTTAGAATGCAAGTTACCAATTTCAAATACCATTTATTTAACAAGAGTGGTCATGAATTTCAATTGTACACTTCACAGCTCATGCGTGGCAGCTCAAAGACTGAACTGCACATGGTTCAATTCTGGATCATTCATCCCCATCTAACTTTCTAATAATAACTCTCAATAGTACTGGTTATTCACATTTACAGATTAACATTCATTGAAATATTAGCAAATTAATTAGTTATTTATAATTCAATACATCTATTGTTGACATATAGTGGCTAAGTCATTCAACCAAACATATATATCACTTTAAATGTAATGGTTTCTTTCTTTCTTTGCAACAACTGATCAAAACCTATCACAATCTGACACTTTACCTGATAGATTCAGCCCTCTTGGGTTTGGCCACAGATCTGCCGGAACTTGAGCCATCTCTTGATTTGGTTCTCTTGCTGCCACCAGGAGGCCTGAGGGTCAAACAAAAATAAATGAATAATAAAACACAGCATTAAACTAGTGCCTCCTGAAATAACTTAGTGATCAATTAGTTCAAGCTTATTTTGAGAAAGTTTTAAATATGCTCATTGAACAAATGCTTACAAAGAGAAGGTATATGGTATTCAAATACTAACTGCTGATAAGGACGATGGTGGGAAATTATCACTATCATCTGATCATACAATGATCAATGTTCGTTTTGATTCACCTCACAAAATCAAAGTTACATACAGTAGGCAAATGTCAAATATTGATATATATAGTTAATTGTGAACAAAATGTTAACAAAGACAATTACTCGTTATGTCAAATGTCAAACAATTCATATTCAGAGTGTGCCCTCATAATAGGAACATTAAGGGATTTTGGCTTGCATGTATTTGACCTACATCGTAAATGTTAATCTCTATAATGATTAAAAACAAATGACTGGTCAAAATATTCAGTTTCACAAGATGAAGTGTTGATCAACTGATTAAAATTCTATGTTTGAAGTATAAAATGTGTACCATTGTCCAACAACTTCAGATCATTGATAAATATGACATGAAAGAAACACAGAAACATGATATCTTTGCCAACACATTCATCAACATTATGATACACTGATGATTCATGTCCATTAAATTGCCAAGGATGGTATGTGTGCATGGGGTTTAAACTTCTTCTCAGTGAAAACAGTCTGTTAAAGTTGTACATCAAGCATATAACTGTAAATAATTATTAAATTCCTACCCCCCCCCCCAAAAAAAACAAAAAAAACAAAAAAAACAAGATTAATTCAAGGTGACCTAATTTGGATAAAAACAACTTTGTTGTACATACTTGCACGTTTTACAGTCCAATCACTATTGGAGGAAATTGAATCATGCAAAATACATGCCTGGCTAAATGTTATAGGTTAGTAATGCATGACAGTATCCTATTAGCATTGACATGTTGTGGTAAGCATCATGGAGAAATGCAAGGTATGATGATGATTTTGTCGTGAAACGGAATCAATGATGGGAATATTGAAAATGATAGTGAATTACCAAAAATATGCTCGTATTTTTTCTCTCGTTTACTGTGACCTACTGGGAACAGGGGAATGACAAGGTACTTATGATGACTGTAGCCACATATAACAAGGTATGGAAAGGGGATGATGGCATTTGACACAATCCTATAACCGTCTACTAGTCACTTTCATTCTGTGTTACACAATCCAATACAACCCTCATGAAAAGTCAGTATATTGTAGAATACATCATATAGCTCGGGGGATGAGAAGAATATGATGAAGATATTGTTATCATTTCATTCATTTTCATTTCTCTTTCGACAGTTTAACTATCTCAAATATATTTCACTCATCATAAAGACAACTCTCCAAAAAATTCTGACACTTCATATGTAGGGACAATAATTATCTACTAATGGGTACTTCTGAAAAATCCATATATATATTTTGCTGACAGCAAAATAACAAACATTCCACAAAATGTCACCATTGATTTACTGTGATATATTATATACATGAACCTGTAACCTTTACTGATTTTTTTCTTTATCTTTTCAAACAAACTACTTCACATTTTGCTACCTATTGCATACCAAAAGCAGTTTTTGACATGGTAGTGTAGATGTTACAGCACTCATTCATTTGCACAAATATACAAGTCAACATCCATTTCATAATGCATTAGTATTAGTTTTCAAATCCTGTTGAGTTAGCAATTAAAGACGGGAACAAATTCATGATAATTTGAAGTGAAAATAATATGACAACTTTGTTATTTATTTGCCAGGCTGATTAAGGTTAATCATACAATTTTGAAAGTTTGAAACCTATATGTAACAAAATGTACCTGTAACAAGCATTTATGAGAATGAACTTATGTCTTACTATGTTAAAATATTTATCAAAGTTATGACAGTAATTGACCAAAACATCCCCATGACCATCACAATCCTACAAACATATCAATTTTCTCTGGATAAATTTGAGAATATCATGCTTCTTTTCATTTTTAAATCTGATAATTGTGTAAACTGACATTTTTTCTTTCAAATTTCAAATACCAAATTAGGATATTACACACAGTAAACAAATTTTCCTTCCAAACTTCACCTCACAACACGCCAAAGCCAAGTAGTCACTTCACAAATTAGTTATAACTCTGGTCACAAATGATGAATTATGTAGTGCAGTACTAAATAAATCATTGCAGTGAGGGTTTGGGGAAAATGTCAATATTAGAGGAGTATTAATAAGGGCGGCTGAAAGAAAAATCACTGATATTTACCTCAAAAGTGACATTGACATGGATATTTTAGAAGCCCTTGATCCCCTGAGCCAAAAATCATTGACAAAGAGAAACAGTTTGTGATACAATAAAAGTCAAAAGAATACATGAGATTCAGTGTAGATAGCCTTGAAAGTGTGAAAACTGCGATCTGTCACCAGAAAAGGGTAAAAACAATTGGAAACATGAAGTTTCATATGCCAGGTGGTTTCATTACCACAGCAGGACAAGAAGAAGAAAAGAATAGAGAGAGAGAGGAAAAAAAAATCTCAAACATAGCAATACTGTATTTGCCAGTGTATTAACCGCATTTATTTTCCATCAGGAATATCAGAAAAATGGGGTGCCGTGCGGTTTATACACGGGTACAGGCAAAAATCTGTCAGACATGAATGTCGCTAAAAAGTACAACCCCAATATTTCTTTTTAGCGTCATTCGGAGCAGAATATTAGCGACATTCATGTCCGACACTAAAAACAAACTCGAGACATTTCTTTTAACCATCGTACAGATCAAATGTTGGCACCATTCATAATGATATTTCAACCCCAATATTTAAAAAAGAAAATTCCATTGTAATTTTTTTTTTTTTGAGCGAGGTTCAAAATCGGGGGTGCGGTTTATAAACCAGCAAAAACGGTAGTTGAGTATGCTTTCAGAGAACAGTGATTTGTGCCACAATGGGCTGAGCAAAACAGATGGATAATGGACATCCTAGGAACTTCTATACAGGACTTATAAGAATAGAATGAAATTTGGCACATTTTGTTCATACACCCACTCCTTGAGTTCTACCAAGTGCGAGGGTCCATTATTTTGCATGAAATTATACTCTGTTGATTTATGGTGTAAAATGTAAAGAAAGATTCCAGACCACATGAACACATGTTTTCTATGCTGCCTAAGGTTATTTTAAATCAAAGAAAACATTTCAATGTCATTGGTGAACATAAAATTTTGACTGATTGTAGATTTATATCACCTCTAAGAAAATATCAGAAGCCAAATATTATCGATCCAACTCCCCCATTTCATCAATTTGCATGAAAAACATTGATGCAAGTTATTACTCATTTTGAGGTAACAGGTCACGTATATCCAGAGCACTTTTCACTGTCCCATCAAAAAAGACACAAGATCAATAAACCATTAAGAAAGGAAAAAGATCAGAAACTTCATGCATTTACATTTGATCAGAAGATCAGAAGAAATAATAATATGAAGACAAAAGTTTAATAAAGCAAACCAATTTTTGAACTGACTGAAAATCTCACACGCCAATGGTACATTTAAAAATGAAATCAAAGAATTAAAACATATTCACTTTTTATTTCAATTTTTCAAATTTGCTATTTTCTTATTTGTTTATTTGTTTATTTTTTATTTTTATTTTTTTTTTTTTGGGGGGGGTAAGAAATGTGTTGGAATATAAAGAAATGCAAACTCACGCTCGCCCTCGCATCACGGCTGGTTGTACAGGCATGTCACGCACCATGCGGTTGATAGTGTACTTGAAGTCAAATTCACCCTTGTTCTCGATCTGGAACATACGTGGCTTGCGCTGGTTGACCAGTACAGCACCGAAGTTGATGTCATTTATCGGGTAGATGTTATACTTGCTGAAGATGGAGCGAACGCTGAGCTTGACAGGGATACTGGCTATTGTCTCTCCACCATCCTTCAGGTTAGGTTCAATAACCTTTAGACAAGATGGAATGGCATATCAAGAGAGGAGAAATGTTTATGAGCGTGATTTTTTTTCTTACTTAGGGAAAGTGGATTTTCTTATTAATATCTTATTTGCAAGAAAATGTTTTATTATCAATTATCCCTAGAATGTGATTGTTTTAAAACCTTTAAATTAATATTGAACCATGTGCAAATGTTTATTTATATCTTGTAAATACTCATGTTGTATATTTTTTCTGTCTGTATTAATCTATCCATTTATTTGTACTTGCCATGACTACTACTACTAGTACTACTACTACTAGTACTACTACTACTTTTACTACCACTAGTACTACTACTACTACTACCACTACTAGTACTAGTACTACTACTACTACTACTACTACTACTACTACTACTACTACCACTACTAGTACTAGTACTACTACTACTACTACTACTACTACTACTACTACTACTACTACTACTACTACTACCACTACTAGTACTAGTACTGCTACTACTACTATTATTATTGTTATTTATCTTCATCATCGTCATCATCATCATCATCATCATCTTCGTCATCACCATCACCACCATCATCATCATCATCATCATCATTATAATTATTATTACATTTTTTTCAGTAACCCTAAATTGAATTGAAATGAGTTTTTTTTTCTCTATATAAGGAGCAAGGCTCACCTGACATTTGAGGATGGGTTGGTCCTTGATGGTCACCTCTTTCCTGGATTTAAAGATGACCTGTACCTGGGTGGGGCGGTCATTGGGTACCAACACTCCCTTGGCTGGGATAACTGAGAACAGGTTGATGATCTCATCCCCACTGGTACTGGTGGCTTCAAGGATGAAACTGTAGAAAATGATCATATGAATATATTTATGTATATTCTCACTCATCCAGGTAGTAGATAATTAACTTAAAACTTTTAAACTATTCAAATGAATAGTTTTAATGTTTTAAGTTGATTACCACATGTATTAAAGACCAGAATATTCCACATCCTGAAATTGGAAGTCCATCTTCTTGATCAAGTCTTCTGTTTTCTTTCATTTAGACTTAGTCCACATGTTCCACTTTGAAAAATATGATTTTGTTTGCTACAAATTCCAAATTCTGTTCACCTCCATTTCTAAATGCCCCAACTTAACTGATAAATTACCCAAGCATGCAATTGTTTACCTCAGTATTTACTGCACAGTCACTGATTTAAATATAGAGAACACACTCTCAATACCATATACATGAAATAACCTATTATGAATCACTGATCTAGGCAGCAAAACAGTAAATTTCTTCTTTTTTAACCTGTTGGAGACTAAGTACAAGTTAACTTGGGTTGGAATCTATGGAAAACGTGTGTTATAGCAAAATCAAATCATCTCCAACGGGTTAATATATGTGTAACTTTAGTTATTCAGAATAAGGGGATTTTTCAATATTCCATTTTGTTTCATGATTACTGTGAAATTTCATGCTTTCATTAGATGCAGAAAATACATAAATGTGCATTGCAGCCTGGAATTGGTTTTCTTCAGGTCTGTAAAAACTTGATATCTAAGGACACAAGAAGTTATAATCTGAATAAGTTGGTTAGCAAAACTGTCAAAATTATCTTCTTTCAAGTGATGGATAACCCAAATCCTTGCTCCCCCAGAGGTAAATCACACTGACACTGATTTTATGACTACATACAAATCTTGAAATCAGCAAGTGAGAATCATGTCTCACAAGATAAATTTCCCATGTATTAATCTTGATTATCATGTGTATTACAGTATTGTAAAGTTAGAGAAAACTCTACCTGAAGGCAATTTCATATCTGCCCTTGTTCTTCAGAGAGCAAGTCTGCTTGGTCTCGTCCATGACCTTGATGACCCCAAAGTCAAGGCCGCCGTCGGCTCCTTTCGGGAAGCTCATGTCGAGGGCCACATCATAGGCCTCGGCCAGAACCTGGATGTTCTCTGTCTGAAGGAGACCCATGATGTTCTCCACGTCAGAAACCTGGGTGAAGACAGGAATGCATAGTGGAATGGAATTAACAAACCACGGTGGAAATTATGGTGGAATGTACTATCTGGAATGTCCATATTAATCTACTACCAAGCTGGGTATAGTTTTAGTCTTCAACTGCAATCACTCATCGATACCGAACACTATCAACAAGGAAGTATCATTTTATGCCATTGCTTACAGTAGCCAAGATACATGTATCTTGGGCTACGGACTTGCGTTTTGTTCACTCTGAGCTACACAGTAGTGTTTAAATGGACAAATAAACACCCAAGAATACAAAAGTTTGGAAAGTTATGCTGCCACTGGAAGACATGCATGAATAAACAATTTCCACTCCAGTGGAGGATAAAATAGCCAGATCTAAACACAGTAAGTCTATGGGAGGAAAAAGACAAGGTCAGGAGAAGGTCACACTTGATACTCTGGATTTTCACCATTTTACAGCACTAAATCATCATTTTGAAATACAATTGTTTCAGGGTTTCAAGTTTTGACCTAATCAAAGACACTTAGAGCACAGAGGATTACGTAGCTCACATTTTTTAAAACTGTGGTCATTGTTAGACTGTGGCTTTAATAATACAACTACGACTATTTGCTACCTATTTTTGGCCAGAGGTCATTCTGAACATGCACTGAAATTTCAGGATTTCATCCCCCTCTCCCCACACCCCCATCCCTCCACAAAAAACACACATTAAACAAAAATAATAGTTTGTTCTACTTAAAGGTAAATGGCATGATTAGGGCTGGGGGTAGTCAGAGCTGCCAACATTGAGATGATAGAATCCAGAAGATTTCGCAGAGGCACAATTTTGTGAGGCAGCGGCGGGACGTTGTCCCACGGGTGGGAGTTTTGTGTAGCAAAACACATTAAGAAACAACATTTGATAGTAACCGTCAGCTGTCTAAACCATCAAAACTGTGAGCAGATGAATAAAATGCATATTATTGTTAGAGAGATTTCATGAATTGTCATTGACTAAAAATATACTTCAGGCAATACAGTCAGTAGATTTATGTTAAAAGAAAATGATTTTTGAAATAATTCATAAAAGAATGCATTTAACATGAAAATACCTCTATTTGTAACAGAAATTACAAGAAATTGACCAATCAAATTGCTCTGAAACGACAACGAAACAGTTAAAAAAAACTTGAACACCATAACCAACCAGGCCGATTGCACAGTGCATCGACATACCACGTAGTAGATGACATACGAAAACGAACACAGCAGGAACACACGAGTCGACTCACGAGTAAACAGAAAACATCACAGATCACAAAACCAACAAACACAAGAACAACCATGATCAACATTCAACACAAACTATGTCCTCAATCATCAAATTATACACAACAAACTCACCACACAATCACTTTGATGACAAAATTAATTATTACTTTATTCCAAAATAAATTTATTCTACGAACGTGTCTTCTCTGGTCGCCCGTCTATATATACACAGTACCGGGCCGGCCGTCTATATACCAAAGACGTTATAGCGCCGCTAGCGGCTTCGCAGCGCTCTACGATCTTTGTTCTATACACAGTACCGGGCCGGCCATTGAATGGTGTCATATTTTGCGCATACGATAGTGCACACTAGGATTGCACAGTACCTTTGCGGTAGGCTTCACCAGTCTTTAGATTGCGACCATTTACCGCGCAGTGTGGTTGTGTGCATCATACACAGGGAATGCACGCAAACAGATTACCAGTCTCGCTGATGATCGCTGCACTACAGTACAGTGCGATTGTTATGTGGGACTAAGCAAGCGTGATCGTCGTTGACGCGATGTGGATAGAAAAGGTACAAGAAAGTCTCAAAATCTCAGTCGTTTATACGAATTTTACAATTTAACAGTTAAAAATCCCGATTATCCGGGAGATTTTGGCATGGGGTCGGGAGAACGGGAGATTGGATCAAAATCCAGTATTCTCCCGCAGGATCCGGGAGACTTGGCAGCTCTGGGTAGTCCTCAACTTGAGCTGAAACTATTCTAGAATCAAGTAAACTATGTCAACATTCTGCTGTGAAAATCTAATGTCAATATCCCTTGTGGCAGGCATATCTGTTGTGTAGCTTTCTATGGTATTTATTTCTATCCGGACTCGAGAGAAATAAAATACTGGTATGTTCATGTTTGATTCTCCTTAAGTAAACAAATTTGAGACTAATCCTACCTTTATAGTTGGTATGTTTCCACTCACTTGGTTCTTGGGGGCATTTTCAAGTGTTCCCAATCATGTCATTAACCTTTAATTCACAACGAAAAATCAAGTCCACTTATTTCAGTGACCCACCTCCAACCTGATCATCTTCTTGGTGTTGATTGGCTTCATGGCCCTGAAGTGAGCATTTAGCGCAAATTCCGACTTGGGGTCGATGATTCCACTATCAGTGCTCACGGAAAAGTCATCTCC
Organism: Eucidaris tribuloides; assembly: GCA_001188425.1. NCBI lineage: Eukaryota > Metazoa > Echinodermata > Echinoidea > Cidaroida > Cidaridae > Eucidaris > Eucidaris tribuloides. Next base: position 41,465 of record JZLH01S0488107.1, read on the forward strand.
CAGGGCCTCCAGCCCACTGACGCGCCAGGCCACGGGCAGGAGAGTGCTGTTACGCAGGTAGATGGTCTTGGTGTCTTTCCTGAGTTGGGTTGGATGAATAAGAGGGGAGACGTGTACATAAGTGGTGAGAAGTTGTGACAGAGCGACAATCCTGAATTTGATTTTGCACAATTTCTTGTAAAAGCAGCCACTGGTTAAAGATACATTGGGAACTGCATACACTCTCTGTATACTTTACTTTTGCGAACACAAACAACAATCAAAAGCCACCAAAACAAATAGCACAACAGAGACAGGCAGTTAGGATATGCTGGAGAATTGACACAAGTCTGTGTTAATTCACTTTTAAGAGGCCACAGTGATTGTTATGTTAACTTAGGTGGCACACTACAAAATTAGGGGGCCATTTGCACAGATGATGCACTTGTATTGTTTGATGTTTTCCACGCTTCTCTTGTCCAATCATGAAAATCCTTCTTTTGCCAATATTTTGACATACATAGCAAACACTATTCGAAGGTGGATTAGATTTGTAGTTGATTTGCATACACTCTGAGCACTGAGTTACCAGAACAATTCTAACAATGTAAGATTCTTAGAGCATTCCAACATTAAACACATTCCAAACCTAGTGCAATCTGTTGTACTGCAAATTGGGTGCTTAAGCATAATGGGCATTACAGCCTATTCATTATTCTAATGTGGGTATGTGCAGATTTAATGCTGTATTTTCCTCATTAGAGAAACTCCCATTGACTTCCACAGACATTACACGGATATGTCCAAATAATTCCTGACTTTAATAAATGGGATGCAAATGTCATGAACTTGCTTAACAATTTCAGCATCACAATTCACTGGGCATATGCCCTAAATGCAAAACTCTTCATTTCTCTGTAGTTTTTAAATTCTAGACCCACTGAGTATGTTCGGAAACTGATAGCTTGTTCTTGTGTAATTCTCAGGCACTATTATGTCCTCTGCAGCTGAGTGGCATATTTGTAATTGAAACAAATGATCCAGAAAATAAATTAAAATGAATTCAGGAAGCCTACCTGTGGAGGAGAACCTTCTCAAAGTGGAGTTGTTTCTTGTCCAGCTCCAGCTCTGGCCGGACTCCATAGCAGGCAATCTTGAACTGCACTGGCTCCGGATTTTCCTTGATACAGCACACAATGGTGTCTTCAAAGTAGCCCTGGTTCTTGGGGTAGGCCCACACAGTTAGTTCCTGGACATTATCAAAGTATCACGACAAGAGAGGGTATATAAGTTTGTTGTTGTTGTTGTTATAGATTTAACATATTCATTCATTTATTTATTTGTTTTATTTATTCTATTTATTAAACATTGTTATAAAATACTACTCCTCCTCAAATCAGCAAAGTATGTATATTTTTTACAATTTACATTAGCAACAGTTCGTTATTACTCTAACAAAGTAGGCAGAAATGTTACATTCAAAATATGCTTAACATGAAATAAGCAATGGGTGTGCTGTTACATATTTTCTTTAGTTACATGACTAGGATGACAACAGGCAGACCAATGAAGTGATGGATACAAATGCAGTGTTGTTGTTGAGACCAGTCTTGAGACCACTGCTTCTTGGTGTTGGTCTCAATCTTAGTCTCAAGACCTTATACTACATAAATGGAACCCTCACTTTTATGACCTAAAACTAAACCTTTATTTTTATGTGTGGTCTCAGTCTTAAGACCTGATGGTAAACACAGGAAACTTTATTCTTATCAGTCTGTCTTGGTCTTAAGTCTCAAGAGCTGACCCTAAACAAATGGAACCTTTATTCTTCTGTGTGGTCTCAGTCTTGAGACCCTATACTAAACAAAAGGTCTTGGGCCTGATCTTGGTCTCAAGATCCAATGCTGAACAAATGAAACCATAATTTTTCAGTATGCTCTTGGTCTCGGGACTCTTGATCTTGACTGGATTAGGAGAATGGGTGATTTGAAGGTCGGTGTTGTTGTTGGTGTTAGTGTTGCAGAAACAAATTCATCTGCTAAACCCAGCTTCAACACCCATCTCAGTCTAAGTCACTATCGATTGCACACAACACCGAGTGACGTCACACGCGATTCATGGCTTTGGCTGAGAGCTACGCCAATGGCCCCAAAAATAGACAAATGCTACAAAAATTACACCAAATGAATATTGCCTGCCAAAATAATTGTATGAATCTGAAAGACAAGTTACTTTCTCTATTTCCATATTGCAGTTTGATATCAATTTAAATAATTATGTTAATTCTTTAAGGGGAAAAGGTACTTTCAGCGGTTTGCATAGCATGGTTAAGCTTTCTCCATAGCCAACAACCACACACATGGTAGCTCTGCCAATAACAAGATCAACACCAACACCAAAACCGAACATGAAGTCATAAATTTCCTAGCTGGTGTTAGTGTTGTTAAAACACCAACACCAGATTTCAACACCGAACTTGAAATCACCCAATGCTATTAACAGCACTTACATGGGTCTGGCTTGGTTTCAGCGTCATGGTGGGTGGGTCCAGCAGGAACGTGGTGCCATTGCTATCATGCTGGAAGCAGAATGTGATGTCAGCCTCCAGGGGCGAGGTGTTGCAGATGGTCAGCTTCTCCATGTTCTCCGGGTACTTGCCTTCCTTGTAGCGGTCCCGGGACTTGCCGGCCAGGAGCGGACCCATCTGCATCACCTCCGTGCTCAGGATGTACTTCTTGTGAACGATCTCGTCGGCCTTCTTGCTCTTCTTACGGTGAGGAAATACAATCCTGAAACACAAATCATTGGCAGATGTTAGAGTTTGACAATTTTTTAAATTGTTGGTTATTCGGCAGAAGGGCCCTGGCATATGTTCACGGCAAAAGGGCCTCAACAGAAAATTTTCTCTAATTTCAGAAATATGGCCTGTTTTGATATTTGCACTTAACTAGAAGAAGAATCTACAAATATCAAACTACTTTGATTTCATGTGAAAAAGACCAATGGTTTTCAAGTAAGAGATAATTTAGTGTTAAGGCCATCTGCCGGGAACGTATTCTAGGGCCACTCTGCCGGACAACTGACAAAATGGTGCTTCCCCAATCATATGTCAAATTGTGTCCTAAATGCCGTAACGAATCTAATAACTAAAATACAAAAAGTGAATGAAATACAGACCATTTGAAAAAAGGCTAGATCTAGGCAATCCAGCAGATATTCAGTAACTTAAAAAGTGCCTAGGAGACTTAGTCAATGCAACAACAAAAATCTATGGTGTTGTTGCATTAACAATTAGTTAGATGAATTATTTTTAATTATCAATTTCTACTCTGCCATGATAAAATATAATATAGCACAAAAACTAAGTATATGAGGGTGTACAAGTTTTGGCAGAAATAGAATCAACACAATTATTCCTTTAATGTCTAGCATAATTATTATTCATTTGTTTATCTTATTTTAAGTAGTAGTGTATGGATTTTGACCTAAAACAATATCAAATAAGCAAAACTAAAAAAATAATATAATGAAGTTTACAAGCTGAACTAAACCTACAGTTTAAAGCAGTCATCTCAAAACATATAGTTATTAAACAAAATAAAGAGTGATAAATAGTAAATATAATTCACACTATAAACAATAAAGTAAAGGTGACAATGTGTACCTTGGTTCTCTGCTGATATTGGGAAAGGAACATACACCACGGCAGAACAGCTGATATCGACGTCTGGTACCCACAATCTCAAAGTTGAGGGTCTGGTCAAACTGACCAAGCTCATCAGACTGGAAGCGCAGTCGGAGAACAACTTCACCCTCGGCCGGTACCATCCACCTGAAGATGGTCAGTCTGAGTGAAAAATAGTACGTGAGTACGTGAGTAGAATTTTTAAAAGATATGGAGAAAGGGTTTACTTCTACATTTACTCTTTTCATAACACGTTCATACACGCTTAACAAGATTAGTGTGCCATGTTTCATAGATCTTTACAATGGTCACACAGATTAATCTACCACTAACACCTGTTCACGTCCATTGTCCTGTGTGTTGTGCAGTGTTTGACACAAGTACAGAGCAAATGCTTATTTTATTTATGTTATTAAGTCAGTGTATTCCTTTGCAGTGGGCATTACCCTGAAAATTGAAAACTGGACATCTTTCTTTCTCTTTTTTGGTTGGTCGGGGGGGGGGGGGGGAGGGCGACTTAGCCTGAATCTATGTGGTACCCTGCAGTTTTTATGCACAGCTTTTGAATAGTAAAAGCACAAAATACAATCATTCAGTGCAACTGGTTAGCTGATAAAAACATTTTACATACATTTTGAACCTATATTCTAATTTTACCTTAATGCCTTGACAAATCCCCCTATCCCTTTCCTCGACCTCTTCAAATTATATACAAGTGCTTCTGAAATTTATGATAAACTCTTTCATGCCTAAAAATCTAATTTAAGGCAACAAAACACTACTTTCACATTTGAGTAAGACACAAATACCACTTTCTTATTTAAGACACAAATATAACCATCTTGGTAACATAACAAATCGACAATGAATCTGACATACTTTGCATTCTTGGAGTCCTGGATGCCCAGATCCCCTGTGGTGCTGCTCTGTCCGTCAAAGTCTGAACCCGGCGTGGTGGTGCCCGGGGGTGGGGAAGCCACGGTGATGGAACCCTTGCGGTTACGGGAACCCTTGGCCGAACGGCGACGGGAACCGGTGCTCTCTGCACCGGGGCGGAGCTTGTCCTTTCCACCTCTCTTGCCGGTGGGTGTGGTAAATTCATCCTGATGTTTGTTGTAGGACAAGAATAAAGTAAGAACCATTCAATTCAGTTTAATTCATACCCAACGACAGTTACTCTTGTCCCATTTCATGGAACAATTTGAAATTAGATGTCAAATCTTGTTCATTTTTGTCAAGCTTCAAACATTTGTTTAAAAAAGTAATTAATTGATTCACATGAAATTTAAATAAAATTAAACTAAATCTGTAACGTGATGTAAAATTTGATGATTACTTGAGATTTGTGAGTTATTGTATTCAGTGTATTTGATGTTTGTTGCTTTTGTCTTTGTGCTTGCATTTTGTGCTTGTATGTTGTTCTTTTTACTTGTACTTGTAAATTAATTTTACCTGGGGTGGCTACAAGCACAGAACCCATGAGGTTCCAGTTAGTAGTCTCCTCATTTCCTTATGTATTTGCATGCAAATGTGTATGATCTATGTATGATTTACTTAATTATTTTTCATTGTGTTGTGTTGTATCTTTTGATTGTGATGTATACCGTTTATCTGTTTTCATCAGAAATGAAATAAATGGAACTTGAACTTGACCTGTAACACCAAGTTTGGTTTCGATCTGTCAGATTTCTCTCACCTTTACGTTGCCTTTATCTGGAGTGGCAGCTTCTGGGTCACCGTCTGGTTCCTTGGGTTTCTCCTCCTGACCAACATTCCTTTGATGACAAATTGAAAACAGGAAATATATTTCAATCACTTGATGAATTCTTTTTGACTCGATCATCTGACTGATCATTATGAATGGATTTTGTTCAATGGAATAGGTAAGATCATATGTGCAGCATGTATGGCTCCACAATATTTCTTACTTACAGCTACTTTAAGGTTCAATCTGTTTTTCACCACCAGTTTTGTGTATTAAATTTAAAGCCCAAGTACAGCTTTGGTCGATCAGACAACTTTTTCATCAAATTTTCACAAAGTATTCTATTGTCACCCCAGACATCAGAAAACAACATCAAACCTACTGAAAATTGATTATTGTGACAAATTGTGATGTTTGAATTATCAGAGAACAGGTAGCAGTATGTATATTACCTATGGGAAATGTTGGGGGTCCCCACCTACATTTTACATTTTGAGTAGCTCCTCGAAAATGGACAAGTTTCAGAGCGAGCAATTTCCGGGGCATTGATAGACCACATAAGTCTATCTAAAAAAAAATAATAGCAAAGAATTTCATTTTTTTTACCATTTTCCCAAACTATGTTTGGGTTTTAACAGAAATGTGATACACTGGAGGGGAAGGGAGGGAGATTAAAAGAGAAAGTGAGGCTAAAAGACAGAAATAAAATGAAAGGAGATATTTCAAACTTACGGATCATCTGGAGAGGAGGCGACAAAGAAGTAGTGTCCAAGAGGATCAAAGCCCAGTGGTGCCTTGCGTTTGACTGGATATGGCATGACAGAGAAAGTGGCTGGGGGTGGGATGGGAGGACCACTGGGACCAAGACCAAGACCATCCAGAACCTGGGAACATAAAAAAGTCAACATGATGACCACACAGGAATTTTAGGAATGCTAAACATTTGTTATCAACATGGTATGAAAGGTAAATTCCATTTCCAATGATAACTCAATACTTGTTTAGTTGCAAAATTTACGAAAACAAAACCAACACATAATATTCAGCGCATACAGTTAATAATGCATACTTATACTGTAAACGTGGAATATTTTGTGTGGAAATTTTCGCACATTTCGCGCATGCCGGTGACAGCGTGAAAATAAAAATGTGAATTTTTTTGCAAAGCTGATCATTTTGTTGTTGCAATTTTAACTTTTCTCTTTGGTATTTGTACAGTGTATACATGCATCGGCTAGCTGTAGAGTCAGCGTTGTTCCACTTGTGGTTGCTTACTCTGTAATTTGGCTCTCTGCGAAAATGAAAACATGCAAAATGTCACCAATCTCTGCATGTGCAAAAAATTAATCGCACAAAAATTTCAAATTTTACAGTAGCTGACAGTCATCTTACCTCCATGCAAGGTGGTAGCCGTCCCAAGTCCAGGACTTTCTGTCCCATCATTTCATCCGGTTCGCTGGCATCAATGATGATGTGGGGAACTCCCAGCTGTTCCTTCTCCTCCCCTTCCTTCTCCCCCTCACCTTCCTTGGTTTCTCCTTGCTCACCAGATTCGGCTGCAGCCTGGAGATCGTAGAATCAAGGTACAAATATTCAAGACCTGTGTTTCCATTTCCTAGAATTTAAATTCTATTTTCCTGACATCAAAATTTGGTGTCCTATTTCCTCCATGTTTTCCATTTTCTAAACATTGAAATTCATTTTGTCTGTCTCTGTTTTTTTGCTTAATCTTGACATTGATATTTTGTTCCATCATAAATACATTGATATTTCTATTAACTTACCCATGATGTATGATACAGTAACCACTGATTTAGCTATTAATCCACTGCTTCCAAAATTCTCTCATTGCCATAGCGTTAATACATGGCATATGTAGTTCCCGTAATCAATCGGTTAAGAAAACATCTCAAGATCTTGAGCCCATTTTGCTTAAAACAATTTCATAACGAATCACTGATATTTCAAATCAGTTATTTATTTCTTTGAATTTGTTAGAATCAATGTTATTCTGAAAAAAGAGAAATTCTGATAATTTACTTTGTTTTTAACCTTTTCAATATATTTCATTTCCACATTGAAGGAAAACATGGACTCTGGAAAAAGTAATTTATGCTTACAAAGATGACCCCTATACCATCCCATCTTCAACAGCTCTTAAGTCTGTGCACACATTCATATCAATACAAAATGTATACCATTTCTGCTAAGAACTGTGAAATACGATCGTAAAGCAAAACCCACTATGACCTGGAACTAAAGAAATTTTATTTTTCATCTTTTGGGAAACTCTAGAATTTAGGTCTGGTATTCTCGACTAACTTAGTCCCCTGACTAACCCTGGAATGTTAGTCACCTGTTTTATGGAACACAATTTCAAACAATATTTATTACATGCTTGGTGCCTTAATCTCTAACAAATAACTAATAACTTAACAATTTTTGTCATGAAATAGATTAGAATTTTCATTTTTGCAACATGTTTTGCACTATTTTTTCACTTCATTACAAATTTCAATAACCAAACATGAAATGAATGTGTTAACACTCAGAGTTCCATAGAACAGGCGACTAACATGAGAGTTAGTCGGGGGACTAAGTTAGTCTGCTTTTGAGAATACCAGCCCAGAAGATGTACATAATAGTTAAAACCATAATCCAGTCCCTCCATCTGTACCTTCTCAGCTTTCTCCCTCTCCAGTCTCTCTTTCTCCAGACGTTCACGTTCTCGTTCCTTCTCTTTCTCCTTCTCTGCCTTTGTCTTCCCCTTCCTTCCTGATGGTGGGTGGGCTGGCAACTCCTCCGTCTCCATCTCCTCTCCACTGGGGTCTGGCACAATTTGACCTATGACCCAAACATAAATACAGTTTATGTACTGATATGGAAATATGTGTTTCAGATATTTGTATTTAAGATATATGCTGTACTCAAATGCTAAGCAGTGCCACATTGAATATATACAGTGGAAAACATAAGACATTATATGTAAACACAAATTTGTAAATTTGTAATAAATTGATGATGTAGGTATGTGCACCTCACAAAATTTAAGAAATAAATGAATGAGTAAACACGAAAATAAATAAATAGATATACAAATAAATTAATTACATTACATTAAATTCTTAAAAATTTGATAAACAAAAGTGTTGCATCCAGGCAATCTTACTTTTTTTCTTTTTAAATGCAGCTTCAAATCAAGTGTGACTTCACTTTCAACTAATCCGAAGCCAATACTTACGATTAGCATTCAAATTTGGTGCTGCATTTGAATACAAGATTCAATGCATATTGAGGGCCAGTGACAAATAACATCATTATTGACATTATTGTCAATTTACTCAACTACAGGCAGCTTTCAAATGGGATGGGGGTATATTGGTAGAGGGTAATTGAGCAAGATTTGGAGGGGAGGAAGAAGGAGTAAGTAAGTACACAGCAGGCATACCTGTGGTTCTGTCCCAGCGGGCCAGTACTTTCTCGATGTCCTTGATGCAATGCTCGAAGCCCTTGAAGCGATTCGTCAGCTGCATTTCAGCCTCTTTCACAGGGTCCCTCTCAGGTTCTGGCTCAACGACCACCTCATTGGAAATGGGCCGTCCCTTCTCCTTCTTCTTTTTCCTAAAATCAAAGGAAACACAGGTTTCAGGTGATTTATAATTTTATTCAGTGCCAGAAAAGGAAAATACAAAATGGGACATACAAATGTATGTTAGGTACTGACAAACATGTATATCTAAAATAAGTCATACTGTATTACTGATATCTTTAAACTAAGGCCTCCATTTTTCCATTTTACAAAATCAAAATTCCATTTTTCAAATTGTCCATTTTCCAAGATTTTTCTGCGTTACTCAATATAAACACTATATATTACCTAATTGCATTATTACAACTCAGCCTCAGTGAAATGAAGCACCCGTAGTCATGGTAGTGAGAAAGACGGCCGGCAGATGGGCCTGAAGAGGGGTTTGCTTGGGTCATTAAAGTTACTCTATAATGCTTGGTAGTGGTATTAAAATAAAGAATGATTTAAGAATTTTAACATTTGTTTATGTTGTAATTTACTACCAATATTGATGTTATTACTTCAACATTTCATGATTTCCCATTTTCTGCTTTACACTTCCCATTTCGCAATTTTTCTCCGTTTTCCGTATCGTTATCACTCACTTAGCCCAAAGGCACACCATTGTAGTCTTCATAAGATCACATCAACCAATCATTTACTACTCATCAGCTACCGAAACTGCTGATATAAACTTTGTACCTTGTTTCCAACTTTCTGATAACTGCTTATACCTGGTATCTTCTGTCCAAAATATTGTTGGATAACCTTTACCACATTTGCTTTTAACTGCACCTAGTAATTTCTGTTTCTAAATATTATTATAAAGTTAAGTTTTTATTCATATTTTTATTAAATATTAAGTTATTGGTATTTATTATACACACATCAACCTTGACAGTTTGAAAGCTAATTGTACATGACATGCAAATTCTTCACCCTATTCTTGCACATGGTTTCTTTAACATGTTACGTGTTTCTGTCTCAATGCAGAAGCAAGCTTGTGGGGATGAAGTACCTAACCTGAAGATTTAAGCAACAACACCTCCCCAACCATCAAATCAAATCCAACTTACTTTGTTCCCTCGTCCACTGGCTGGTCACTCCCTGCCGTGCCGTGAGATTCCGGCCTCTCCATGGCCACTGACTGGACCCCTTTCAGGGTGTGGTCAGAAGTGACCGAGACATCCCCAGGGACCTTCTTAATGGTGGCCTGACTGGCGGTGACCGCAGCCTTCCCCTCCTGGCCCTTCTTCTGACCGGGGCCTCCCTTCACGCTGTCCTTGTCTCCCTGCTTGCCACCCTTCTTCTTCTTGGCTCTGGGTTTGATGAAGGAATACAAGCAAAGTGAATATTATGAACATAAGATAATTGAAATCTCAAATAGATTGAAACTTGGAATAAAAAAGTGGAACCTTTTAACAAAAGTAGCATACATTTGAATTGTAAGTCAAGTGATACATGGTAACAATATATTTTCTCGATGTTATTACAGATCAAGAGTAATTGCCATTGAATGATAAATGCTACCATATGTTATTTCTTGATGTTTTTACGGATTAAAAGTAATAACGCACATATGATAAAATTACAACAGCACACACGTTGCTGCAAACAATAAACATGAAAACACAAAAAAAACCCCACTAAACATTATAATTGATTCACAATGAAAAAGAATTTAATTTGACTATATCAGCTACATGTTACCAAAATTATAGGCTTTCAAATGATAACCAACAATGAAAGTAAACACTTAAGGCTCTAAATACAACAACCATTGGACAAAAAATTATAAAGAATTAGCAGAAATCATATATTACAACTCTTGCAGATCATGTTGACTTGATGACAATGCATCACAATTCTACATTTTTGTACAGTATATCCTTAGGCATACACATATCTCAAATTCTGTTGGCAATTTCTTTAAAAAGTCAATAAATTGGAATTCTTACTTGTCGTCTTCATTTCTTTTCTCTTCCTGTAGAGCCAGAAGCTCTCTCTCCTTGCGTTCACGCTCAAGACGTTCTTCCATTTCCCTGGAAAGTAAAGACACAATTGCATTACTAACTGATTGGAGGTGTATATGGGGTATCTTGGACATACACGCATAAAAGAATCACATTAAAAAAGAATTAAATCCAATTGTCATTTACATGAAAGTCATACAAACAAAATTCCTTTCACATGTCCTAAACAATTTAATTTTTCTTAAAATACTTATAACATATGGTGATATATTAATTTATATTGTACCTAAAAGTAATTATTGTATGCACAAATCGTGTTAATCTCTTGAATAGCGTACACAATACTTCTGATGCATAGTTATGATGACAATGATTTCCCTTTATTTTTGTTTGTTTACTTATTTGATTAGTTAATTGTCGTACTTAATTGTAAAGCGCTGTGATACATGTTTGATCATAGTAAGAGTGCTATATAAATGCTAATATTGTATTGTATTGTAGCTCAGTAATCTTATCCGAGCAACTACCTTCTACGGTTGATGATGCTACCAAAATCTGATTTTATGGACTGTCTACATTCAGATTTAATATCTGGAATATCTGTCTGTAATTATTAATTACGTTAGCTTAAACTGGGGATACTATGAAAACTAGGATGACTCTGAACAATAATATTGTTAATTCAAGCTTTTTTTTAAACTTCTTTCTGCATGTATTTCATATGTTCCCCTTTGCAGAGCAGGGACTTTTTACCTGGGTGAAAATATCCTAAGAAAACAAATAACAGAAACAGATCTTGAATAAATTTATTTCTTGTTCCAAGTCTTTTTGCCTTATGATACTGAAAATGACTTGGACATTTCTCCTTATTTTTTTACATTTCAAATATCAAGAATATCAGTCAGTAATTATGATACTGAAAACGATCCTGACATTTTTTCCTTACTTTTTCAGAAGTCTTTCCTTCTTAACTTTGAGTCTCTTCTGATCAATTTGGGCTTTCTCCTCCTCTGTCAGAGCATCATACTCATCTTCAGACATCTCCTCCAGACGTTGTCTCTCTTGTTCAGCTTTCTCTTGTTCCAATCGCTCTGAAAAATACAATTGAAAATTCACCCCCCAAAAATATTTTCAAATGATATTCAAGATCAAACAGAAAGCATTTACTTACATGAAACATTTGTTTGGCCTTCTTTTGCTCCAATCGCTCTAAAAAAGGCTTATTTCTTTATAAAATTACAGCAGCCAATTTGTTAAATACTAGGTTTGTCTACCCAAGCAGTGATATGTAGTGTCACTTCTTTTTCACAATGGCATTAACCCATTGGAGACTAAGTATGAGTTAACTCATGTTGGGTTCTATAGAAAATATGTGTTATAGTGAAATCAAATCGTCTCCAACAGGTTAAAACAATAAAACTTGTTATTGCCCGCTTTTGCAATTAAAAATGTCCAAGCATAACCTAACTTCCACAATGGGATGTTCCTTCACTTGTCCGAAAATACTACCTACCAATTTCAACAATGATCTAGTGGAACGTAATTATTCCATAATCATCTGAGGAAGAAGAAACAGAAAAATATGATCAAAATGTGCAGCAAAACTCAACTATAAGAAGCAATGAAATTCAAAGTTCAGTATACCATTCTCTTCTTGCAGTCTTTTCTCTCTAGCCTGCAGCACATGCTGTTCCAGTTTGAGAGTGACAAAGAAGATGTACTTCCTGTTGTTGAAAGCCTTCAGCAGCATTTTGGCTGTGGCCGTCTGATTGGGGCTGAAGAGGGTCTCCAAACCATCAAAGACCACACCACGGTGACAGTCATTCAGCTGTAAGACAGGAATAGAAAATAATCACTATGAAATATGTTTCACAGAATGAGTTAAAACAAAGCATATGGAAACCTTTCAACATTTGACAGCAGCATGTGGAATCTCCTGGGCTACAGATAACAACTCCTTTCTGAAAGTCTAAGGAGTAAATAATACAAAAGTATCCAATGCAAAAATGGTTGAGGGAATACATTTAAGGTCTCACATTTACCTTGTGTAGATCTCAGTTTATTATAGTTATACAAAACAGGTGGAACCAACATGTTATTTTCTAAATAACAAATCACACAAGATTTAAACTTTATACTATAGCAAAAGGTACAATTTTTTTGCTTCTTTATTTACTGAAGTTACACAGATATGCCAGTGCCATCAACATCACCAGTATACTTATTATTATCACTGGAAGTTGTTGTTATTGGTGTTGATGCTGTTATTGCTACTGCTGCTGTCATTTCGTAGTAGTAGTTGTATTAGTAATAGTCTTTTTTATGTATTTGTATAGTTATGTATTTATGCATTTATGTATTCTGATTACATTTATTTATTTATTTATTCAGTCATTTATTTTTTCATTTCATCTTTGATTTGTTTATTTATTTATCTATTTTGATAATGAGGTAAAAGAACAAGACTGAATGTCAACTTTGGTATTTACCTGCAATCGTTCTGCCAGTATCTCCACCAGCAGGTCCTCAGGTAGGATGCAGCTCATCAGGCCCTCCTCACCCGCCACGCTGGCACTGACACTCAGCCGTCGGGCGATGGGGGCAGCCGGGGGTGGGCTGCTGGACAGCTGGGTGGCGTTGTCCCCCTCCTGTTTCTGTCCCTTCTTCTCCTTCTTGTCAGGTTTCTCAGCCTTGCCGCCCCCGCCCCCGGGACCCTCCTCGCCGGCCACCATGCTGTGGGTCGGCTTGTGACCCGAGATGGTGCTGGTCTTGCGGTTGCTGATGACCGAGTGGGCACCACCACCGCCTCCCATCACAGACCCTACGAAAGAAGTGATAGGAGGATGAGAGGTTGAGAGGTGTACACATAAGAAGATATAGAGTAGCACTGTGCTGAAAAATTTTAAGATTTGTGGTGGAATATGTCTCTAGCTGGCTTTACTAAAATGAAGGCTTCTACATTGCTGTACTTCTCAGATCAACCAGACATCAGGATTTGAATGAAAATGGGGGTGGGGTGGAGGGAGGAGTGGGGGAGTGACTCGATCCAATTTAAATCCTGTATGATATGTCATAGTTCAGTACAGTACGGTTTTAACTGCAATAGAGACCCCTCAAACTCCCTGACACCCAAATTCTGATGCATGAGGATGAAATAAACAAAACAATGTAATGGCTGAGGTAAATTAGACACTGTACATGAAGGGTGAAATATGACTATACTTTACTGTTAAACATGAATATTATTCCACAAAAGTTGATAAAGGAAAAAACAAATTGAAAATGTGGTCAGTAGTGATAGAATTTGCTCTTATAAACACAAAACAATTATAATGCTAATGTTTGCTCTTTAAGGCAGAAACAATTGTAAATAACAGAATAACTAGAACAGCAACAGCAACTTCATTACAGATAAGGTACCACCATTATGTTATTATCATCAAAGACATGTATACCACCTTCATGAAGATGGTTATTTTCATAGTAGTATGTAATAGTTACCTGAACCAGCCCCAAGGCCCTGGGTGTGAGCGTACACAGCTTCCATGCTGAGTGCCCCAGCAGTGCCCTGGGCTTGCCCCTCACTGCCGTCACCCTCCCGGGCCAACTGGGCCCGGGCCGTCTGGGCACACATCTCCCTGGCCCGTAGGCCTGCCGGGGTGTTCCCATTGGAGATGGCCTCCAGTACCACACTGTCGACGGTCAGCAGGGCTGCCTCATAGTGCTTGGCCAGGGCTATGGATGTGGTTGTCTTGCCTGTTTGGGGGAAAAAAAGATTTTGAAGCATTTATTATTATTATTGATTTGTCATCATTACGGATGACAGGGACTAGAAAAGCGAACTTAATCACTACTACCAGTAGGCATCCAGTCCCATGTAGTATGCATATCGATATGTGATACAACACTGGGTTTTCACCCTTCTCTTCTTGATGAAGTGCGTGGGTTCTTTTACATGGTGAGGTGTTTCAGTCTCAACACGGGACCTCCGGCTTTATGTCCTATCCGAGGGACGGGGTAATGGGGATAAAGTGCCTTACCCAAGGACACAACTGCAATGACGTGGACTCGAACCACGGATCTCTATATCGGGAAGCTAAAGTCTTATCCACTAAGCCATGACGCCTCCCATTTATGCTGCTGGATCTCAAAGGTATTATTTAACAATGATCACAGTTTAAAAAATCTGATTAACATGACCCTCCATGCTATAAGTGTCTCTGAAAAGGTCTAAAAATTAAGCCATGAAAAACATTGTACTTCAAAACGATCATTTAGTCCTTTAACAGAGAGAAAATCCACGAGTAATTTTGCCATATCCATTTTCCCACAAAGACTGCTTTAACTTGTAGTGCAAATTTTACAACACAATCAGAACATTTTCAAAACTGATAAAATTTACAAGAAGTAAAATCAATTGTATTTTCAATTTAACAATGTTAAGGAAAAGGTCCCCACTAATCACTCATATAACTGATAGGATGAATAGATTTGCTCAAAATGTAGAGTTATATGACATCAAGTAATACAAAATGGAAGCTATATCAACAAGGTGGTTCACGAAAACCACGAGTCTCGCCTGATTTCGCCGATCAATAAAACATGCAAATATGACCTTTTTGACCCCCTAGATGACATTTGACCTCTCATCCTCCATCAACAGAACATGAGAGTATTTTCCCACTTGATTGTATTTGATCCCGAGTTTGAACAAAAATTGATGCCAGAAATACATGTATTATTAACTTTTGAACCCTAGATGACGCTTGACGCACAATTCATCCCATCACAACATGCGGTGAATCAAACCCAAGGATCATTTTGTACGCAAGTGTGAATACAATTGATGTAGAAATAAAGAAATGAGAGCAAATGCCTCAATATCTTTGACCCTTTTGAACCCCGTAGACGACCTTGACGCTCCAATCATCCTCATCAAACGACACATGTGGTATTACCTAAGGATGCATTTGTCGCAAGTGTGAACACAATTGATGACACAAACAAGTTAATGAGAGCAGTTAAATATAGATCTCATATCATTTGACCTTTTGACCCGCTCAGATGACCTTTGACCTGCATCATCCTCATCAACACCATGTGGTGATTACCCGAGGATCATTTGTAGGCCAAGTGTGAACACAAGTGATCACACTAAAAGAATGAGAGCAATCGTTACGCATGGCCTGCATATCACTTGGACGCTTTGAACCCCCCTAGATGACCATTTGACCTCACCATCCTCATCAACACATGTGGATTACCCAGATCATTTGTACCAAAGTTGTGAACAAAAATGGATGCCAAAAAGGAAATGAGCGAAAGTCAACAAATACTTTAAGACTATACATTCCTATGACAATTGACCTCTAGATGACCCCAGATACCCCTGCATGAGCCTTTTGACCCCAATTACCCCTTATCCCACCCACTGATCATTGTTACCAAGTTGTTTGAATGAAAGCAACACTTTTCAATTGACAGTCATTTAACGAAAAGTTTAACTGCAAATGAGCGACATACTACATACTAAACATACTAGCATACTAACATACTACATAAGAAAAGTGATTTCCAGTAGTCTCCTTCCTGAAACACGTCCAGCGAGAAAAAATTGGTTAATACATTCTCACACCCTTTGTGATAAAAGACAACAGAATGAACCAGATACAATGTAACTTCTGATATCTTCACAGCATTGTCATAAAAATGTCTAAATGAATACATTTGTCCACAAGTTTTGTGCATGTTTTCCCCTCCATACATGTGTTACCTTTGTTGCAAGTTGTCACATACCTGTAATTTCCTAGTGTGGCGCTAATTAAAATGCTTGACATGATCAGATTTAATCAGCACAAAATAGCATTCCTCAGCAGTTCAATGGAAGTGAATTTCTATCATTTGAAGCAAACACATACATTAAATTACCTAATAATCCATTTGTCATAGGTTAAATTGTACGAACAATTCTTTACATATAAAATGGCCTAATTCTCACCTGAAAGTGGTGCTCCATGCACTACCAGACTCAATCCTCTGCGGCGCATAGCAGCCTTGCCTTCAGGGGAGAGATCAATGCCAAGATGTCTTGCGATGGCTGCCGATACAGGGGTGATCTCCAGCAGCTCACCCACCCCAACAGTGCTGCCTGAATCTTTTTTGTCTGTAGCATACCAAGACAGATGGAATTACAGTCGGAGTTTGTACATTTACACATTTTCAAACTCTAATGACTTTCCAGAGCATAAAAACTGTAAATTCCCATGACCGTTTTTACATTTTTAAAGCACATAAAAATACATCATCACAATACTAGCAAGCTCCTAATCATTGGTCTCTTTGAAAATAGCTTGAATAAATTATTTTCCCTGACATTCCAGAAGAAATTAAATGATTTTCCTGACATTTTGCTGCTGCAAAACGTATTTTCGAATTCCCTGACTTTCTAGAACTTCCCTGACCCATACAAACCCTGAACAGTACAGGTCACAATTTGCACATGTAGATTTGGATAGTTTGTGCTCAGTATTCACACCAGATTCACAGTTCAATAGATTCAATTTCTATCACAGCCATATTGAAATAATTACTGGCATACGCATGATTTATTTACATTTTCAAGTAAACAAATTCAAATAATTCCTTCTAGCCTGGATACACCCTGCAGTCAGAGTAAATCGTCGGTTGTCTGGCAAAAGGGCCCCAGCATATGTTCGCAGCGGAAGGGCTTTTACAATAACTTTTCTGTAACTTGAAAACCATTGGTTTTTTCACATGAAATCAAAGTAGTGTGATATTTTTAGATCCTTGTATTAGTCTGTTGAGTGCAAATATGAAATACGGCAATATTTCTCAAATTGGAGAAAATTTACTGTTATGGCCCTTCTGCTGGGACCATATGCTACGACCATTATGCCAGACAGCCGACAAAATGTTTCTGTGTAAGTTGGAATCATTTGGTTCTTTACACATTTTGCCTGCCCCTGATGCAGTCAAAACTGTTCAAATTTATCAAAGAAATTTGATTTTGATATATAACACACATCCTATAGACCCCTGTACTTGTCCACAATAGGTTAAAACAAACACAATTCGTCTGTCATACATTTACAAGATTTACAAGGAGGTTGGGAAACAGGGGAAAAATCAGAGGAAAAGATGGAAGAGGAAACACCAAACAATATATAGAGAACTGGATTTTATAACAATGCAAAGAGCACGCAGATTGCATAGGGGGTTGGGGTGGAGACAGCTGGGTGTTGAGTCAGTGGAGGTGACCAACAACCACCTTAGGGTTATGGGATAGGTGAGGCGAGGTGAGGTAAGACGTTTCAAGACACAAGATAACAATATTTAAAACTCACCTTGTGTATCTTCTTCCTCCTGTTTATCCACCTCAATGGTCAGGGACTCCACAACCTTGCCATCTACGGCTGCCGTGCCAGCATCATCACTGGTCACCGTGGGTACAGTGGCTGGGGTGGGTTGCATGGCTGATACACTGGCCGACTGACCATCTTCTCCTAGTTCAAGTAAATCATTGAGATGAATGATATCTACCGGTCAACTTGTTGCTTTTTAGAAAGCATCTGATCCCATAGCTTTTAAAATAACATTTACTCAGATTCAGGCAGATTCGACTACATTTAAAGTAGTTTCTCTTTATTTATTTATTTTTTTATCACTGTATTCACATACACATGTCAAAATGATGAAGTAAATACAGATATAGATAGATACATGTACGCATAAAGATCAGAGCTTTAAAATAATCGGATTGTAATTTACAGGATGAAAACATTCAAAGTGGTCTCCTTTAAATTACACAGTGCTTTGGCATTTATTACATGAACTATTATATGCATAACAATACTTGTGTTCCAATCCAATCCTTCCGTTTATACTGAAGCAAACCAATGAACAACTGAACAAACAAAATAAATACATGACTTAGTAGATAAATAAAGACAAAAATAAAGATATATGTAAATCATACTAAAACACATCTATAAATACAAATATAGACGTAAAGCAATAAATAACTAAATGACTAAGTAAGTAATTAAGTAAAGAAGTAAGTAAAGAAGTAAGTAAAGAAGTAAGTAAGTAAGTAAGTAAGTAAGTAAGTAAGTAAGTAACTATCTATTATTTACAAATCATCAAGTCTTGTTTTACCTTCAGCCTGGGCAGCAGCTGCAGCAGCAGCAGCCTTGGCTGCCAACTCGGCCTCTACTTTGGCCTTCTCTTTCTCCTCCTCTTCCTCCAAACGTCTCTTCTGCTCCTCAAAGAACTCGGTAATCTCTGTAGGGAGCTTGTCAGAAGGGTTGCGGGGTGGGAGCAGCAAGGTGCCGTGTTCATCATAGTCTTTCATCAGGCGAAGCATCTGGAGAGTTGGATACGACAGGGAAGGTACGTTTTAAATGTGAAGTTCAGAAATATAAGGGCAGTGATGTAATTGGGAGAAATCAAAAAGGCCTCAAGAACCAAATGAGTTGCAAATATATACCAATATATACACTAGGTACAGTGTATATTTAGGTAGGAAGGATTTATCTTGAATTTGTTTATTCGCAGAAGAACAAGGTTTCATTTATCAGTATTGAATCAAAATATGACCCATGACAGAAAATGAGAACAGAAAAAGCCACACAACAAATTTTACCATCGCACCATTTTATTACAATTGTACAACAAAGAACACCATGAAATTTTCACATTAGAAACCTTGAACGGCACACTTGATTTTGGTGTTATTGTGTATTGAATAGAGGACTACTGACAAGCTTGCCATTGATATATTGATTGATTGATTGATATATATTGATATATTAATTGATATATTCTCTATTTAACCAACAAATGACGGAAGTAATATCATTCAGGAGTTTACCGTTGGAAGTTTCATGATTTCATGATATATCAAGAAATACACAACCTCAGATTACTTAAGTGAAATAAACCCTATGCATGACAGAAATATGCAAACAGCCAAACACCTCACTTCACAAGTACCCAAATTATTGCATTCCTACCACAATATACAGATTATAATTATTACCTTCTCTTCATTCAGGTACTGCTTGTCAAACTCCAGCGAGTAAAACTCAATGGGAAAGGAGCAAGGGTTCCTGACGATCACGTCCTTCTCGTCCCCAGTACTGTGGGGTAGGATGGGCCCAAACTCCAGCAGGGACTGACTCAGCTCCAGGCGTGGCTCCAGACCGGCTCCCTGCACCATCATCGTCAGACGCTGACTGCTCTGGTTGATCCGCAGGGTGATGCGATCAGAGTAGGGTTTCTGAGAGGAACATTTTGACAAAAATTTGTTTTTGGCTATTTGAATCATAATTCTGCAACTAATTCAAACAGAGCATGTTATAAAACTTATTTTTTAGCACTGCTAATTATGCTGCACGCAAAAACACATTTCAAGGAATACAGATATTCCAAGCTTCTCTGTCCAGCTCTTTTTAATCTAATGAAACTTCAAATCTGTCAATTATTGAAGGAAACTTAGAGGTACATCTAGAAATATCATTGAGGGTGATTGATACCCTTGCCCTAATAGGACCCTAATTTATCGCCATAATATGCGATTACCATCGCAATACAGTTTCTGACATATTCACAAAATATGTCTTGCACATGTTCATCCCTAGACCAATGTGTGTGCCAAATTTCATGAGCACTGCTCCAAAACTGAGGAAGAAGTTCGATGCAAAAGATTAGCAACAGACCAACCACCCAATCATCCACCCAACCAGATGCTTATTCCTATATACCCCTTTCAACTTTGTTTGGCAGGGGTATAAATATAACTCAGACACCTGGGGTTGTTAGCTATCACAATACAGTACAAAAACTTGATGAAAATGGCTTTCCCAAGTCAAAATGTTTGCCAAAATAGGTCAAACTCTTCCATTATTTCAGTCCCTTCTGATCTGCTGTAAAATGGATCATTAATGAGATTCACAGAGAAAGATGCACAAAGCTACCATCTCAGTACACTAGTTGAAGCATGACTGGAGGATAATTAAAAAAAAAATGTCTAACGTTATATTTACCTCTTCTGTCGGCATGAATTTGACCTGTACGTTGATCCGCTGGCCTGGCAGCAGCATGCCTGTAGGGGGCATCATCTCAAAGTTACGTGGCATGGCTCTGGCTGGCTTCAACTTGCGACGTAGGTGAAGTGGCATGTGTTTATCCACCTGCCCAAATCATAGACAAAAATGGATGTCAGTAATGATACAATACAGTGCAATATAAGGTATGCATAAAGCAATTCAGCAATAAATTTATCCAAGCACTTCATTAAATTTCTCAAAGATTCAAAGTAAACAAAGAATTGAGACAACAGAATTATTGATTTTTAACCAAAATGTGCATTTGAGCAAAGATTTGAAAGTTATGGTATATCAGAATGTGAAGAAGTGTTTGGTAATTCACTACCTAACAATGGTCTAGATTTGTTTTTATTTTTTGGAGATGAGGTGGAGGCAAAAAATAGCACAAATCCATAATGAGAGTTTTGGAATGGGGTGGGGATATAGAAGTGGAAACTGGCATATTTAAATGACACCCGAAGAAGAATTGACATTTGAATAACTTTAATCTATTTATCCCCAACATTTCTATAGGTTAAAATAAAATTTTAAATACACTCAGGGCTCTTAAAGTGCAATTCTTCAGACTTCAAACAGACACTCCATTAAATGTAAATCACATAGTCAAATGTTCTGCTTATTCATAAATCACAAATTCATAACCTAAACCTTTTTCAGTATTTTACAGCGTGAACATATACAGCCAATGTGTTGTAAAATATAGAAGTAAATATGTTGTTTCAAAATCACAGGAAATAAGAGCACTATCTCTACAAAGCTGAGATATATTGAATGAATTTTCAGATCACAATTTATAATTCTATATGTCATTTATCACAAACTTGATGACAGTTTAATCATAGTTGCACAGAATTAGTTATGTACTGGACATCTTAAACAAAACAAAACACTTCCATATTTCAGAAATGCAATTCAGGTGTACGCTTTCCATGTAGCAGCCCTTAACATTCAAGCACACATTCACACACATCATCTAAGTAACTCTTAAACAAAAAATAAACACAATTCTGTGACATACACTGTGCAATATGTACAGGCTTTGTGTAAGACTTACAGGCAGTCACGGCAAACTCAACAAAATTACATTTTTGACATTTGGTTGCTAATATATGCATTTTAGAATAACTTGGCATACTAAGGATAGCAGAACAATATGCTTCCTTTTGATTTGAATTTGATACAATTTACAGTATCTCACAAAGTGATTATTTTTTTAGTTTGCTTAGCATTCTTGACCCTCTCCAATCTTAATGAAACAGTTTGCCCAGTTGTAATAGATTTCATATTTTGATGAGTACAATATTTTAAGTCACAGAAATAAGACATAATTATCTTCTTTTTTTTATCAATCAAGAGTCAAATTTGAGCTCACAAATTAAATGTGCATGCACAAGTGAAAGATTGCTTCGTATACACCCAAATTTTCTGAGTCAAAGAAAATGAAATATGTGTGATTTTACCTATTTATTTCAGTTTGTTGTTGTTGTTATTGTTGTTTTTGGAGGATATTTTCAACTACTTTCACTAATAATCAGATTTAAATTTGAGTTCCCAAATAAAATGTGTAATATCTCCAAGATACCCTAATTTTAACTAACTTAACACAAGAGTTTCTCTTTTCAAGAAACAATGTGCTAAATCACGGCAATAGCTATAGCTCACAAGTGCATAATTCAGGCAAGTGCAAAACACATCAAAGCGCTGTGCAACCAATCATAACAATCAGCAAATGTGTCAAGTCGACTGAAAATCTGCAGTACCTTCATCTGTTTCTCCAGGGCCTGTTTTGTGATAAATTCACAATATGATGCAGGTGCAGGAAATAACAAGTTTGTGTTAGGTGTAATTATTACCTGATATAACAGTCTTTTAAGATTTCTTTGTGTCTTTTCCTGAGTACACTAGTGACTAGTGAATATGCAATCATTATTTTCTGTTCAAAGTTATATTCTTACACAATACTAACATGACTGACCACCTGATTACTAGCATTACGCATTTCATAGCTAAAAGCTATGTGGAATAAGATCTACATCCATTTTTTCCCAATATATATAATGCTGACAGATAGACATTGTTTCAGTTTAAAGCAATACCATACCAACACATGTTGGCTTACCAGATTTTGTTTGTGATACAAAGAATAATATATCATATTGGTCATCATATTATACACAACAGGATCTCAATATTTCAAGGAACAAACTTATTAAATTTTCAATGTATAAATTATGAAAGTGAGATATATATCTCCTTATATGCCTCATGTAATAAAATCAATCAATTTTCAAAAATCAATGCTCAATATCAAATTGCTTTTCAAATTAGCTTTAACATTTGCCTACAAACTGGTTCAAGACAGGGTGAATAGAAAAACATTACAGTAATACTAACATAGATGTTAGTAAAATATGGGGGGGGGGGTGAGACATGATGAGATTTTATGCCTGATCAAGTTTAAAGACAAATATGTCAAAATGATTGATTACAAGAAAAAAATTCAAAAAATAAATCTATTTACCAATTTCTTCTCCTTTTCAGTTGGCAGTGATGACCACTCACACTTGACCTCTGTGTGGTTATGTAACTGGACAGTGACCACTTTACACTGACCACACTGGACGTCACCGAATTCCAGACAGTCCGTGGAGATCTGCATGTCAGGCATGGTGACACAGGCACGCAGTCGAAGGAACACACATGGACCATTAATGATCTGTATGTAAAACATAAGAGAACTCATTAGTGAGTGACTAAGATATTTCGGGGGGGGGGGGGGGACGGGGGTAATTCAAATAGTCATAATAGTCATCAAACTTGTATTCAACCAAGCAGAAGTGAAATACTTGTATCCTTCATAATCTTTGACAATGACTGTGATCCTCAAAAGAGTTATATAACTTAATATTCCTCTTGTTTGTTTACATATCTTTGGTGCCAGAGACATAGCATAATGTCAGAAGATGCATGCATTGTTATTTTTTTCACAACTTTAAAGAAGTTGTAATGACCAAATTAAAGTTGGATATATCTTCAACATTAATAAGTCAAATATTTAGGGTCGGATTGATACAATTGATTACAAAACAATCCTGTTTTATGTTATTTTGTTATTTCTAAAATATTCCTGCACATAAAATAGTTCAGTCCTTGGAAAAAAATCTGATTATTCAAGTGTGTAAAACAAAATGACTGATGAACAAAAAAGCAACACTCATCACCAAGTTCAAAATAGTTTATTCCAGGGGTTCTCAATTATAATTGTTGAAGTGCCATATTTGTTGTCAAGAATTTGTACTGCGCCACTATCCAACACGCAAAGCGAGTGCAGTGTTGCGGCGTGGGGTCCAGGGACCGACTCAAGGCTCCCTGGCAAGGGTTGAGGAGGCAGACGCCCCCCCCCCCCGAAATTTCTAAATATGAGACCTTTTAAGAGGCCCAGAATGGCCCAAATCAACCCCTCGCTTACGGGAACCGGATGGGCCCTGTACAAAGTCTATGGGGATTTACAGAATCTTCCAGTCAACGGGTTAATATAAACAACATAAAACAAATTCAAAGAAATTACGCAATGTATTATTTTTTTCATAGCGGCTTCCATGTGCTACTTCAGAAAGCCCAATGCGCCAAAAGTGGCGCACAGCTGCTGTTTGAGAATCCCTGAATTATAATACACCACAAAGTTCACTGTTTCAAATCAACATGTCACACAAATAATAATAATTTGTGATCCCCTTACATTCACAGGAACCAGCGCTTCAACTTTTCCAAGTCCCAGATTTGATCCAAGGGGGTCAAAGCTGACCCTAAAATCAACGGTCTCGTGGTCAGGAAAGCCAGGCAACTGGCGGACACGGTCAAGCTCCACGTTGAATCCACAGCCAGCCAGAGGTGAACGGTCAGCGGAGAAGGACACAGGGAAGAATCCTGTGTTGGTGGCACGGATGATGTGTGTGCGTACCGTTCCCAGGACGACATAGCCGAAGTCGAGCAGGTAATCTGGAAGACGAGCTCTGCAGAAAGAAGGTATACGTTGAGATATTATATGGAATGGAAAAATACATAAAGCACAATCTTGTAGGATGTCAGTATTGGAATTAATACAAGTGACAAAATGACAGGTGATTCAATTAACATAAAAACATAATCAGAAATAAAATCATTAATCATGAGAAACTTTGTTTGCAATGATACTTGCTTAGTGAGTCACCACTGGTAGGAATGGAATATAATGATAATGATAATAATAATAACAATTGATGGTCAAACTCTAGTTATGTTTCATGTTAAGTAGAGACCCATGTTTATTTTAAAAGATGCAACAACAGTTCACAAAAAAGCATGAAATATTGCGTGAAAATAAAGTGCCAGAACCTGATTTCTGGCTTTAACTGGAAACTTTCAGCCATGCAGTTTTTAAAACTTTGTTTGATTTTAGGCAAACTGCAATTTGTACCATGAAAAATTCAACAACTATAATTTTGTAATTATTACAATGTACACATCTATTTTTACATAAAACAAGGCAAACGCCAAGCGTTGTCTCGCCTGCATATCGCAGTCATGAAGAGACTGCATGTCAAAACTACTCTATATGACTTCTGAGGCTGTCAGCAGTTTAGGGGGTGAATTGTGGTTCTGACAGTTTACATACGCAATAATGGTATAGGCCTACTTTATCCCTAGGAAATCAGATAACACTGAGAATGCTGTTAATACTATGAAGCTATAATTATTCCCATGCAAGTAAGGAAATGAATGTTAGTGAAAAAGAATGCACAGTGCCAGTCATGGAAAGTTCATTGACCTTTGACCTTTGACCTTATTCAAATTCGACTCATATTCGAACTTGACCTGTGCCTTCAAGAGATGGACCTCTGGTATGAATTTGGTGATCCCACCTTGAAGCTATAGAAAGTTATTGGGTGTACAACACAATTGTTGACGACGACGACGCCGACACCGGAAATAGTGATACCTATGTCTCGCTCCACTACGCAGGCGAGACAAAAATTAAAATGGACAGAAACATAAAGGAAATTGAATTACCTTCTTTAAAACAAATACACGACTGAGACCGACTTACTTTGCCTTTGTGTTTTTCTTGCTGCGTGATGTCATGACACTGGCCATGAGTACCCCTGGGGTTGAATGCTGGTGATGGGTACCGTCACGGCTTGAAAGGCTCTGCTGCTGGAACTCAATTGCAAACTCCTTGACCAGAAGGCGTTCCACCTCTAATTGCAACTCCAGCTCAGAGGGAAATTCATTCTAAGTATTATAAAGGTGCATGATGCTTGCTTATCATGAGTATTACGTGACATGAATAACTTCAATTTGATATTAATATGATATTAATATGGAATAATTAATTGTAATAATAGGCCAGCTTATATGCTTTCAAATGATATACTTATGTGTTGCAGCTCTCTTTACCAATGTTTCTACATTAAATTATTTGTACATGTAGTTTTGATTTGATGGCAATTAGGCTTTAACCATTGCAAGATCATACATTCCAATGTTTCATTTTTCACCACGATTGGATGTCACACAGTTAGCAAAAAAAAATCCTGCAAAAAATGTCTACTAGAACTGCATTTTTCAGGCCTGTACGATGAATCTAAATGACCTTTCTTTAAACACAGAGAAAGTTGGTTTTTTTTTTGGGGGGGGGGCAACTACCCCTACCTCCTCCTTGCTGTGTATACCTCATACCCTTTTCATCACTAATAATGAAGAGCTATACACTTTAATCTATGCCTGCCATATTTACAATGAAGTAACACTTATACTGGACAGCTGTAATAATTACTTTTCTCTTAAATATTTGTTGTAGGAGATTTGAAGACAGCAATTCTGCTTCTTTAATTTGTTGGAATAACCTTCAGTGTTTATGTCACAAAAATGCTGATTTTTCTCACTACAGAAATCAAACAAAACAATCTTCATCTACCTTCTTGACAAATAAACATAAAAATACAAAGCATTAAAATTCTTCATACCTGCAAGGACATGATAGATTTGGCATCCTCCTGCGACGGGTCTCTGGGTGTTGGGGAGCCGATGGGGGAACCCGATCCCGTCCCCTGTACCCCCTTCTTCCTGACATCCCGGCCCAGGTTCTCCTTGGCCTCTTTCATAAGAGAGCCATATAACCCCTCCTCGTCAGGGAAGCGGGGCAGGTCCAGGGAGACACGCGGAAAGACACCCTCACCGCAGATGTTGATGGAGTCGGGCTCAAAATGAGCAACTTGTATCTGATTTGAGGGGATAAAGTACAAGTTGCAATAACTCAGGTACTTACTCTTTGATAATGAACCACCAACAATAGATTTGGTATAGGGATGCAGAAAGGGTGTATGAGTGGGGTTGTAATTTAGATCAAAATGTCACAGGGCAGAAATGTCCTACATTTTTGGTGGCATGCGCCATACACTTCATTAACCCTGGAGCACCTGCAACATTTAAATTAAAATGCCAAATCCAGACACAGTAGATAAGGTGTAAGTGAATCATTCCTATTTTATGCCAACCTCTTTCAAATTAAATATATATTTTTTTTGGGGGGGGGGGGTAGCCTGGAAAAGAGAGAATTTTGGCTTGACAAGGGGTATCTTTATTTTTTTCTGGTAGAAGTGTGCACAAAGTGATCTCAAAGAAAAATGGTATTTTGAGGCACTTTGCTCAAACTCACAAGTATTTTCAACTAAAC
>JZLH01S0488107.1:75836-98193 GCA_001188425.1 Eucidaris tribuloides
GCACATTTCATATGTAATCTAATAGGAATTTAATAAAGTATAATACAATTTATTACCAGAAAATACAATACATGGATGGACATACTTAATGTCACATAATGTGCACGATCACAGCTTGCGTGCACGTATTTCATGTATTTTATTATGCCTGGACGGGGAAAGCCTAGTTTTGGTGGTCGTTATTATATTGCGAATTTATCATAAAGGGAAGATTCGGGTTTATAAGGAAGATACTATGCATTTTGCTTCCCCGTTCCAGCGAATGAGCCATTTATTCAGTGGAATTCGCGGGTTTGTCATCAGAGGGTATTCTCTTTTGAAAGGCAAAAATAAAAAATGGGAATACTGTATAAATATAGATTTTCCGGTTAATTCTGACTAATTTATTATGAGGTCGTGTATCAATGTGATAGCGACGCATTTTGCGGAAGAGGCGATTTTTTTTTCTATTTGTAATTTAATATCAATTTATGGAACACATGCAAACTCGCAAATAATTTCACCTTTGATTACTAATACAACGCCTTTCAGCGTTTGTGCATTTATTTCCATTATTCAGTTTTGCGTTTACGCTTCGATGGAATTTAGTGCGATTGATTTTGTCGTCAATCTTTCAATAATATTTCTTGAGTAAGTATTTTGTATTTCTTTCTCTGGAGGGAGTCTCAGTTAAATCTCCCAACCTATGCTTTGACCCTGATTTTGTTCTCATCTAAAAAATGTATATTTTTTTTCAAAGAAATCATTAATTTTGACGTGGTGTTTCTATCCCACAAAGATATGAAAGTGAAAACAAAGAATAGTTAACTCTTACATTTTCTCACAATTTTGAAGAGGTGTCATGTTGATTCATATCGGATTTGATTTTTTTATTCGAAACTTGCTTTTCATAAGAAAATATTATCAAATTTGTAGAATGCAATCTCTAAATTAACTTGACGTAAGTAAACAGTTGGTCTACATAAACATGTGTATACGCGGGTATCAATATAATCTGTGACAATAAAATCTGGATGGACAAAATCATAGGATAGAAGGAAGAAGAACTAACAACAAAACGAGGGGAAAACGGCATTGAGACGGAGAGAGAATTTGCGAAGTACATCGTTAGACAATTTGATCACCCGCAATTGCGATGTTAATTGCCTATAATATTCTGTGATAATTGCTTGTGCTTGTGCCATGGGTGCTATCAATATGGACTATGAATTTTAAATTCTTTGAGCGCAATGTTATAAATGAAATGATAGAATTGCAAAATTAAGATAAAAGAGCTAACCCAGTAGACACAGCAGAATTGTTATTATGTCTGAAATTCAGGGGTAAACCCTTATTAAACCTTTATGTGACAGGAGAGGAGCGGAATTTCCTTCATGCGCGTGTGTTGCTGGTATGTATTGTGTATGTTATCAAAGACAAGCATGGTCCCTATAACAAACAGGAGACCAAGTTAGTCGTAATTTTTGTTTAAAAGGGTAACTCTGTTTGCTAACTTTACATGTATTTAATAAGTAACGCGTTTGAGCTTGATGGATGGCAGCAATTTTAGTTGTAGGTATCTATAAATTCTGGCCCCTCGCTACTGCCTCATGAACAACGAATTAATCACGCCTCCATGGGTCGCCAAAAATGCGCGGACATTTCTAAAGAATATAAAGGCATTGTTATTAAAGATCTTAGGGCTTAGGAGGGCCATCCTTCGGCGTTCATTCGTAGGTTTTTTCTAAATAAAATGATACCGCAGTGAGGTACGTGCTAATGAGGGTGCCGTCTTTCAAAGAAACCGCCAGATTATCGTTAATCAGACACTTTACGTGTATACAAGTCATCTGTTTGGTAACAAAGAAACGATCCACGTACTTTCTTAGACTGTACGCCCGAGTCGTGAAAAGAAAGTTCCAATGGACACGGAGAAAAACATTCTCAATAGAACATAGCTCAGGCATTAACATGAAATCAGTGGTAGAAACCTTGTGGACACGATGGTAAACCAAACATTTAACGATGTTATGATCGCTCACCATGTTGTAAACAATACACATGACACTAAATTAGTTATTTTCATTTCACTGTTTCTGTTGTTTTCGTAGTTATCTTTATACCCGTTTCATCCGTTTTTATACAAGTTAAATTCATTTACCTGGGTGTACAACTGATGCGTGTTACATTATTATATCGACGGGTACAACATCATTTCTAATGGCGTAATTGATCAAATTGCGCCGTTAATTCCAGATTCCAGTGTTTTTTGGCCATCTTCAGCATGGGAAAGACAGATATCGAAACAAATACCTACATTTTCATTTCATGCTTTCGATTAATCTTTGCTCTGTGACAAACTTGTTGAGAGTTTATTTGATTGTATGAAATTTCTAATCCCATGCAGTTTTCATGAAAGTGAATACCATCCATGCACACTTGACCTCTCCCTCTCACTCGGGCAAGAACGATGTACTAGTTCAGTGCGCGGTCATTTTATTGACCAATCAGGATCTCCGTTGGTTACTAAGGGAGGAGCTTATTAGCATAATCACTGAGCCATATCGGGATCTTCGCATCAACAAGGGAAGTCGAACCGGTCCCGTACCAAAATGTTTGAAACGCATTTTCTCGAAATTTTCTTCTCGGAAAGTTACACTTTTCGCAGTAATAAATGCTTAATTGCGCTCGCATAAATCATTAAAAAGGGACAAGTTATACATCATTAGAAAGCTTAGGAATTGGGGATTCCATTTCAGTCAACATCTCAACTTTCATGATTTGCGACTTATGCCTCATTTCGACAGAGCGGGTCACATATTTCAATTCACTCTTAACTTTTATCAACTGTTTTATCTTCCAATAATTGCACTGTTCTGATACAAACACATTTATATAATCTGTATTTCTCAGCCAATGTTTACAAACTTCATTGAAATGAACATATCGTTCATAATTGTTCAAAGTTATTGCCACACAGATGGCACTATATCCTTGACCTACAATGAAAGTTTTTGTGGGGAGTCATTCACCTCTTCAATACCAACAACCGTTGGTTCTGTGATGGCCTGAATGTATTGCAGCTTGTTCAGTCGCTGCCTGGCTGCAGTGCCTGGCCTCAGCATGGTGATTGGGGTGGTGCCCCTAGCTGTCTGAGCCTCCTCCTCTGGGGCGGGTACATCATCAATGGTCTGTGATTGTAGGAGCACAAGAAAATAACAAAGTTGAAGATGGGAATCAGGATAATGTAGCACATGAAAATAATAATGAATAGGTAAAATTTTGTTTTTAAGGACTGAACAGATAGTATTGATATCTATCAAATATTCATTTGGAAATATCAAGAAAATGCCAGTGTAGTTGGCAAGATGTTTACAATTTGCACAAAATTCTAATAACAATCAACAAAACATCTGGATAATATTATTATTTTGTTGTTGTTGTTTTTTTGTATACATGGGCCATAAAAATCATGTTTATTGTGTACATTCTATACTTCTTATAATAGCTCAAGGGTCACTTATTCTCAAGTTGATTACTGCAAAATAAATTCATTAAAAATCCAATTAATTTTTTTTTAGAACTTGAACAAAATTCAGACTTTGAGTTGAAAGTAGTTTTACGACTGTACAGTCACCATAACATTTAAACATTTACTGATTCATTCATTTATCAACAACCGTATGCCAGGATCACTTCAACAGCAAGGATTTATATAAAATATTCTGAATATTCTGGACAATTTCATGCCAAAGTCTCATGATACCATCAATAATGTCATTCTAGTTACCTGATCTACAGTTGCCACGTCATCTTCATGTTTTTTCTCATCACTGCCTGCTGGCGTCTTGATGCTTCCTTTACTCAGGGTCTTGCTCCCACCACTCTTGGCTGTGGATTTCCTGGCACTCTTTCTCGTTGATTTCTTGTCCTTCTCTTTCTTAGACTCCTTCTCGGAGACAGCATCTCTCTTCTCATCCAGGCTGGATCTCACCGTCGTCTTGTCGATTTCGTTTGTCTCTGGAGACGGAACTCTGATTTCAAGTTGCTTCACAATGTCATCGGGAAGTTGGCTGGTTTCTTCAGTTTCCTGAGAGGATATAGAATACTTGTTAATTCTTCGTTTGACCCATATATATTTCTTATGGGTGCAATAGTAACACTTGATAGTGTTCATGGTGCTCATTTACCTATTACCACAGCCATAAATAGTAATTCCGAGAGGCCTTACCATACCCAGATGAAATACATTTGATATGATGTTATGTAAACACTAATGCTAGACCTATAATAAATATTTTGCAGAATGTCACAATATTTTTCTGTTTGAAAACTTCTTATATTCTTGTTTAACATCATCAAACTTGAAAAATCATACTTCACATAAAACCACTTACTAAATTTATTAGAAAATGTCATCATCATCGTCATCATCATCACCATAAACACACAGACAGACAGAAACACACATACAAACAAATATTTCTCCTACCTTCATCTCATCCATTTTTTCTTCCCCACTCTCAGCACCACCTCCTCCATCATCATGTACCATGTCTTCTGATTCAGGCATGGGTTCCTCAAAAGCTACATGGGTATCAGCTGGAAAAAAATAAACAGAATTTTTTTATATCACTTGTTGAATTTAGAGGGCAATTTTATCTATTATACAAATTATTACACACTGCTATCTGACAGTAGAACATGGATAAATACCATATATCAAATTTACAGGAAGAAGGAGCCAGCAACTAACAGGTATAAGTTAAGAAAAAAATGACATCGTGAGTATTGTGAGAATTACGGTACATGGTGATAAAAACAGCCTAAATAAGGGGTACTGTGTGATACTCACCCTCAGCAAGGTCCTATAAATTAGTTAATTTGTGTTTATTTTATGTCTTTGCAAGTTTCATCCCGGGATAAAACTTGCAGAAACAGCTATGGGGGGGGGGGGGGGGAGGGAGCTTATCGATTCAAACAGTGAATACATTACCATGGCGTGACTAACACATGTCGGGTGGCATGCATCGGTCACGCATGGTCAGCTCCAGACCAGTGCATGTGCGATCTGATTGGTTGGCAAGAACTCAAATTTTTTCTTAACTTGTGCCTGTTAGTTGCTGGCTCCTTCTTCCTTTAACATATTTTATTGTTAATGCTTGCCTGTTCAATTTTAACTGATAGCCAAGGACAAGTATTATAAAATTGACCTCTCTTATTTCACCTTCACCTGCCACATATCATATTTTTAATGAAATAAGTAAGATTGTTTTAACAAAACAATATTTGAAAAATATTTCAATATTATTTAAGACATTACATGATGAAGAGAACTCTGTGACTGCATCAGAACCACCACAGATTGATACATCCATACTGTTCATGACTTCTTCCGTAAGTCTTGCGCATCTCATGACACTAAGTTTGCAAAAATCAAGCCATTGGTTACAGGGCCAAGTGACATTTTGTGGACACACGTCACCACAAAATTGACTTTTGCATACGCTTTTAACCAATCTAATATGAAAAATTTTAATCAATTGTTTTAAAACCAAACTTATTCTGTCTTCTAAGCTATTTGCATGTTATTTCCTGCTTGACAATTTATCACAAATGAAAAACATGTTATCACAAAGTCCAGTTAGAATGTGGGTGAAGGGGAACATTGGACACACTGGGCATACATGTTTAATGTTAAAGGCGTGATGTTACAATAATCATATAATATAGATTTAAAAATCTTGAGTTACATAATCTTCTGTGTAATAACTGTCTCTGTAACAGCATAAAAATAGAGCCCTGAAGAAATTGTACTTCAAAACAATCATCTGTTGTTTAAAAGAGTGAAAAATCTGTGAGTTTCCAGTTGCGCCATGTCTATTTCCTGTACCTGTAGGCAGTTGTGTTACAGGAGTACACCACAGGCATAAGTCACATGTGATGTTTATCCATATCACAAGTGATGTTTATCCATATATACCTTGCCAATGGCAGCATAACTTTCTGAAGTTTCTTTTTGTTTTAATTCTAGGATGTTTATTTGTCCATTCAAGCACTTTCATGTAACTCAGATATCACTGCTTGACGATTTTTTAAAAATGAACTGAAATACTGTCTTTAAAGAAGCATTGTCAAACAACATGTAGTTACCTTCATCTGCAACAAATACATAGAACATTTAATACTCAGCTGCCTGTCACTTGAATGCAAGCATGTATTATCCAACATTAATCTCAAATCAATAAACTAATTAGATTAGATCTATAACTTTTTAATACAACATGTTAATAATAAAATAGTAAGTAATTTTAGCTATACATTTAGTTCAATTTCAACTTATTTCAATAAAGTCAAAAAAATTAAATCAATTAATCAATCAATACAGCTGGTTAATACAATAGAGGGTAATTTAAACACCAAATTAGATACTGTCAGTAAGTACTACTGTTACATTATTTTATGTTAATTAGTCAGATTATGATAAAATCAAACTATTAAATTTGGGTAATATGATGATGTCATGGGGTTATGATAATGTTAACGGATGATGTAAATATTAGTAATTAGTTTTGGTTCTCACCTTCACTTTCTTCAAAATCATCAGATTCTGGGATTTGCACTTTAAATAATATGAAATGTCCCAGTGATTGCATGCAATGAGGAATTCAAGGAATTTCAGATATTTCAAATATTTCAGACATATCATCTAAAAGTGATTTAGTGGACGTTAAACTATGACTTTAATGATAAATAATCCAGATAAGCAATTCTGGTAATAACTTGAGTAATCAAATTTACAATATTTTGTACATATTTCATTAACCTGTTAAGCCCCCACCTTGGGATCTACGCAAATTCACTATGAAGCTGCCTCTCTACATATACTCCGTTCAACTATGTTACATGGATTTGATTACAGTTGTGGCATATTATGGACATATCTATGTCAAGGCCATAAACTGTCTGTGATGCAGTAAATGGATAGAAACCATAGAAATCAAGTGAAAGGGAACAGAATATCTTTGGAAGCATGAGCTAACACGATTAACATAAAAATATATATATATATATATATATATTAGGTTTAAATGAAGTACAATTTGTCATTACAAATCATGCAATGTGTTAAGATTATAGTTCATTTAGTTGTTCTCATGCAGTTTTACCAAATAAAATGGAATCTATCTTTTATAGCATTGAAAAAAACTGAACTAGACCTTTTGGAAATAGAACACTAATGGCTCTAGTATAAATCTCTCTCTCGATACCAGTACTATAGTACCCCTGCACACATTGCTTGTAATCTACTAAGCCATATGAGTGACAGGGTTAAAGTTAAGGGCTTCAATTTCAAAAAGGCAAAACCATTTTTCACCAAAAACAAGTTATTATTAGTTTCAGGTCAACTATTGAATCTTTGTACAGAATAAGACTTTGAGCCAGATTGCACAACCCCCCCTTATTCTACTCCTATTTTTCCATAGTCAAATGTACAATGTAAGGCAAAGAAATGAAGTCGATTAACAACTACCTACTGGAATTAAGCTGTTCAATTAATGAGCGTCCTTGGACAGCGTGTTTTCACTATTATTATTATTATCAATTAATGGGTGGATCTTCATCTTGGCATTGTTTCTTACCTTCAATTATGGTAGGTTCCGGTGGGAGGGGGGCGGGGTAGATGACGATGGGCGTGGCCGGTTCCAGGAAGGACCAGCGGTAGTTGACCGTCATGGGACTGTTGTTGGTGATGTTGACGTACCGGGTCACCTCGGTGTCGTTCAGGATGCAGCCAAAGTTGACCTCCATCTTGTCAAAGGTCAAGTTGGGGAAGTAGACCTCACCCCGCAGACTGACGTAATCCTGAAATTGGAAGAGAGTAGAAGATGAAGGTATAAAATGGAAGAGAGTGAAGGATGAAAGAATAACTCTGAAACAATCTCTTTTGATTCTTTGTAAAATCAACAAATACAAAATAACAATCAATCTAATGATGCTACTTACAAAGATCTAACATTTTGTTGAAACCTACATTAGAGTCTTCCTTTAAACGCCTAGTTTTGTCATGAAATATTTCTACACTTCTTCCAAATGTAACAAACTTTGACTTTAATTTAGCAAATTTTCCATAGATTATTTAACCCCTTGGGCTTGATACTATACAGCACTGTTGTTCATTGAGAGATGACTTGATTTGCATGGGGTTGACTTTGAAAAGAATATGAACTCATGTTTTTTGATAAACTTCTTCTCACAATATTTATTTTCTTACTTTATACTAGTCAAAAATGTGTAATTTTTGGTACAGACGCATTAAGCAATAAAACTACTCTTTATCCAGTATTTGACCAAAATTTTTGTCATATTTTCTGGGTTTCTGTAGAAACCCGTCGTCTCTGAGTGTGCAATGTACTGGGCTTCTGTACAAGCCTGTCATCCCCAAGGGGTTAAAAAGAAAAATTCTCTATATTTTTTGACACTTCTTTAATTCATATCCAAAATATAACTACATGGATACTAACCACATGAGGATGCTCCTGATATGTCACTGTCAGCAGCTTCTCTGCTATGCGGCTGTGGGAGTCATTCTGGTAGGCGGGGTCAAACTCAATGGTCATCATCTTACTCTCTCCAACCTCGCAGGGTACTTCCTAGATCGATAACAATGCAATGAACAGTGCATACATGTAATTAGTAATTCAAGAAGTACTTCAATGTATGGTTTGAGCTGATTATGATAGAGCAAAGATCCTGGGACACTTCAGAAACTCAATTTCTTTAAGTTGACTGTGAACGTCAGACAAGTCTACATTGTAATATACAAGAGACATTCCTATGATCAAAATAAACCCTTTATGTCAGTCATAAACTTCTATTTTTTTTTAGTTTTATTTGCTTAGTAATGTCCTTTATTTCACAAAAGACAAGCAATTGTTGCTTAATTTCTTCCATCCTGACCTATCACATCGCACATGGACAGACAGATATATTCACATTTATATGATATTATGATCACATAATCTCTGGCAGATATAGGTCAGAACTTGCCACTGACAAAAAAATAATTCATTGTATTTTACCTCTAATTTCTGAGGGGGATTTCATGAGATTACATTCTCAAACTTGCAAAATAAAAACATTATTGTATAATTATTGGTAGGCACGTCAATATGAACTGCTCTTACATTATCCAAAATGCACTTACAAGAAAAAAACTGATGCTAAATTTCAGGCACAACAAGTAGGTAAAGTTCAGCTCCAGTTATCTGGCCATCACTTTACCAGATCTATTATCCGGACAATGTATTGAACAGTCACTGCCAGTAATTGAGACACCTCTATCAGAAGTGTAATCATAAAGGCTGTTACCTTCTGGGTATCAGGGTAACAATGCCACTTGCATGGGGTCTGTATTAGTAATTGTGCATGTTATGTGGTTTGCAATACTATAACTAATGATGTATGTATTACCCTCCCCCCAACCTCCACCCCAACCTATATAGATACAAAGTACTGTGTTTGAATATTGTCTCTCTCATCTAATGTATATGTCCACTGTTTTAAACTATTTAAGGTTTTCTCATAGAATTTATTTATTTGTATTTTAAAAAATTCCTGGTATTAAATTATAGACAGGAAACAGTATGCTTAGAAATGGCCATATTAAGCGCTAAATAAATGTCTTGTATTATTATCATTATCTGGCCACGTCACTTATCCATGTGGCTGCCAGTCCCAACGTGGCCAGATAACGCTACGGTCACAAATGAAAGCGGCGCTGCCTGGGCACCAGGCGTGTTTTGGGCGGCGAGTGAAATAGAACAGGCTCCGCCAGAATTTTAACTGCACGCTAAAACTCTAGCAGGGACGTGCACGCTAAACTCTAGCAGCGACCGACCGATGCCCTAAAAACCAGCGGTACCTGGGCGGCTGCCGCTCGGTGACACGGCAAAATTGGCTAAAAACTCACCGCCCGGCTGCCAAGCAGGCCACTTTTTGTATTTGTGACCACAGCATAACTGAGGTCGGACTGTACTGGCCAACTCACCATGGTAGATAGAGGCTCTGATCCCTCCTCTATGAGTTGAATGGTCCTGCCAGCACCACGGTGGTATGGAGCGGCAAAGAGGAGATGTTGGTCATACTCAGCTGATTGTACTGCTTTTCCAGCACATCGTCCGGATGCTGCATATTCATGAAGACACAATCATGTGACAAGTGAGTTTATGCAAATGAGGTTCAAAGGACATGGATGTGATAGTATACAATGGGGAGAAACTATGGAATGGAATCATGTCAAAGGTATTGCATAGAAATTGGCATGGGAAACTTCAATTCAAAGTCACACGACATATTATTACAGCATACTGTTAACCCCCCCCCCCCAAAAAAAAAAAATTATTAAAACATGTGGAAACACTACATGATTCTACTCGACTTACTGCACTCTAATCATTTTTGTATTTGTTTAGACTTGTCAGTATAGTATGCTTCAGTCAAGAGTGAAAACACAAAGGACCAAAGTGCCCCGTAATTGCTCTTTACTTATTATATCCTGGAATTTAGGGACGAAAAATTTTATAATGAGGCTCCTGAAGGAATCCCATGGTCATGCTATATGCCAAAGAGCCTGACATACCTTGTCCACTCTGAATGCCACCTGTTTGGAGGAAAATTCCAGGAGAGGGCTGATGAACTTGATGCTGATGTCTGTCTTCATGATCTTCTCCTTCCCACTGGCCCTGCCGATGATGGCATGACATAGCATCCGCTCCTTGACAACCTTAGGTCTGAAAGATTGGACAGGAAAATGGTGTGAGAGTATGCCACAATAGAAATGGATTCTATTTTTGCAGAGACAAGGGATTAATCCTGATCTATAAACCCAATAATGAAATTATGGCACAAACTGAACATTGAAACTATCTTTTTGAAAAGCACCATATAGGAATTTTTGTTACTCCTCTTTAAATCATCAACTGAGCTTCACTCCGCCTGTGCCATATGGAAAGATTTACAGCATATTCTACCTGCCCTAGTGAATGATGCCATTTACCAGCAACACACACAAAAAATGAAATTCATTCGTCGGGCAATGGCATTATGGTGTCATTATAAGTACCAGTTGGTGGTTGAAGAAATAAACTATGACCCCCACAAGACACAGGATCAGCTCATCAGGGGGGTGTTTCATAAAGCTGTTCGTAAGTTACGAAC
This sequence comes from Eucidaris tribuloides, assembly GCA_001188425.1. NCBI lineage: Eukaryota > Metazoa > Echinodermata > Echinoidea > Cidaroida > Cidaridae > Eucidaris > Eucidaris tribuloides. The sequence continues at coordinate 87,036 of JZLH01S0488107.1, forward strand.
AACTTTACGAACAACTGGTGATACTTTCTTGGGAGCTAATCAGTTTCTCATGCATTTACATGTAGCACAAGAAGGTATCACCAGTCGTGCATAAAGTCGTTCGTAACTTACGAACAGCTTTATGAAACACCCCCCTGAGCACATAAAGATGATAATGGTGCAGGACAGTGTTATTTGGAAAAATTTAATTTGTAAACCAATATGAACCATGAGCACACAAAAAAGGATATTAAAGGCAGGGTGTCTCTTTTAGCATGCCTAAAAATTAATATTGTGTAAGTGCACAGGTAACTAGAAGAAAATACCATCTAAGAACTTTTAGCAAAGTAAAGGAGCTAGAAACTCAGTTTTGGTGGAATTATACTGACCAGTAGGCTTTGATTTGAATCATTGTTTTGTAGAAACAAAAATTCCTAGCATAGGACATACACTAAACGGCATTAAGTTTTTGTGCAATTTTCAAATGCCAGTTAATTACTAATCCTCAGATTTCACAGACATGTCTTTCATCAATAGTCTAAGGGCATGAGTGATGTTTTTCTGTGTTGAAGGGAGGGGTGCAAATGAGATTCCCTGCCTTTAAGCGATGACAACAGTAATAGTGACAGTGATGACAATGATGATGACTGAAGATGAGTGTGGTGGTGGTGGTGGTGGCCATGGAGGTGGTGATATCACATTCTATCAATATCTGTTAACCATTAAAATCCCAACTTACTCTGTACTCTCTCCTTCCAGGACCACTTCTATACTCTCTCCTGCTTCCAGTTCAAATCGTGAAGGTGTCAAACTGAACACTGGTCTAGGAGGTGGAGCTGGTGGAGGCATTTTCTGTCAAGACAAACATAACAACTGCTTCAAAACTGGCAGAAAAAACAATTGGCCATGAAATCTCAGTAATTGTATTCTAATAAGTGTTCTGACGTATACCAATTGCCAGATGTATCGGTACATTTATTGACATTTGCTTGTTTTTGTAACAATTTGTTTATCATATATTTAACAGATATTTGAAACAATTACTGGAACCAATTATATTAATTGCATGACAGGCTCTGTCTCACACTCATATTTAATCAACATTTTCTTGGTATGCTATTAAATCCACCAGGCTAACAACACATCTACTTCTACTTAACATATATTTTGCAGATATACAGAAGACACCATGGAAATATGCACATTTCTCATTAATAGCTTGGAGATGGGTGGTCAAATAGGCACAAACCAAGGCTATAAACACTTTGCAGTCTTTTGAATTACCAAGTTCCTTCCATTTAACCCATTACCTCGCAAGATTTTGTAATTTCCATATGTACACAACATATCTGGTTCCTGTGGCTAATGGGTTAGACATAGCAATGATTGCACACTGTGACTACCTACCTGAAACCTGACGTCAAGAGGGTTATACTCCGGCTCTCTGCTCTTGATCTTGATTGGGGCAAATCCTTCTGTGCTCCAGAAGAGTTGCTGGTGTCGCCGCCCCTTATTTGTCAGTGTGAAGGTTCGCCGACTTGGTTTACTGCTGCTCAAATAAGAAAACATATGTTGAAATTTTGTCTTACTTGTATTTTCTTTTTTCTTACTACATCTTTTCAATCATGTCATGAATTAACAAAGTCAAACTCTTTCACTCTTTATTGTTGGTTGTTTTTCTTTAAATTGTCTAGTTGATACTTGTAATAAACATGCCACTATACACAAGAGTCAGTCAAACACAAAATTAATGTTCATTTCATTAATTATTAAACTTGTATAAAGCCATATTCTTTTGACTTGAAATATGAGTTCTGCACTAGAATTTGAGTATATTAATTACTCTGTTTATATCTAACTGTATTGCATCATTCAAAGACTTTTAAGTTTGTAGAATACTGACACAATCATTTTAAGGATGTTTCCAAGAATGATAGATATAAGTATAGTATGGCGACATAACATGGTTCAATAGCATCAATCAAGATATTCATGCTACTGCAAAAAAAAACTTAAGAGGAATAAATGCTTCATCAGCTACACTGTAAAGAACAACTACATAAAGATTTGTCATATGTAATGATTCAGTTTACAAAGCATGTGAAAATCAATTCATAAACATACACAAGGCCTTAAAATGATTTAATAGCACTGTCATATCTTGACGATTTAGCCAGCGTAGAACGTAATATCAACAATTTGGTGAATATGCTGTTTTACATTGAGTAAGTTATAGGTTAGTTCCTTTTAAGTTACAAGCAGCTGCACACTGAAGCAAGCTGGTATACGTCATAATAAGAAACAAAAACACTAGTCTGATAGTTCAGCATATACCAGCATTTTGGAAAAATATTGATACGCCAGCATACACTGGCTAAATCATCAAAGTGTTACAGGGCCGTAAGAGAACAAAATCAAAGTATGTGTACTTGGCATAGGACATACCTGAAGTGATGTCCCAGTTCTATGGTTGGTGTCATGGGTGGATCAGACACTATAGTGGTGCCATGGCCATAGGCTTGCACTTTGACAGTGCGAGTCTGGCTGTACTTGAAATCAATGGCCAGTTTGTCTTGGAATCTGAAAAGAGAAAGTAGTAAAATCAATGTCAAACACAAAATAGGCACTACTTTTTTTCTAAATGCACACTATCGAGGTGCGATTTAATTACAGAAAGTGCTCTTTCACACACACTCATTGAGTACAGGTCTCAAATAAAGGCTTATACCTTATATGGCATACATGCAGTGTAGGATCTGAGGCCAGCCTTGAGGCCTATTTCTGGTGGCCTCGATCCCAATCCGAGTCACCTGTACAAACCCTATGATAAGGTTGTGTTCTGGGACAGCCTTGGTCTCAGTACCTGGGTTTCGGATACAACACTGCACATATGAGTGATGGCCGAAATGATTCTACCAGATATTAGTAGGGGAATTAGCAATGCCCCCCCCCCCCCCAATATATAGTAAGACCACACTACGGAGACAATAAAAGTGGTCTTTATGAGCTGGTGGTCTTTTAGTACAGGTTCATGTAATACACACATTTCAATGAGAAGCACTTTTCAAGGGAAACAAAAATTGTGGTCTGTATATAAAAGTGGTCTTTCCATACAGGTGGTCACTAGAGCAGGTTTGACTGTAACTTACCTGAATACAGTCATCCAGTTGCGTCATTTGACTCTGTCTACTCATGGAGGGATGACTCCTTCACAGGGTTCCACCTTCCACAGCGTGTTGGGACGTACCTGTAAAAAAAAAATCAGAAAATTAAAAAATTGATGCATTTGCTCATTGATGAATACACACTATCAATGTATGCTAAGGCTTAAATACAACTTTGTACTTTCTCCAGTGTGGTACAGTGTATTACAGATGTATACGGACACAACAGAATTAAAATGAAATTTTTGAATTTCTCTTTTATTCCACCACCACACAACCTCTTAACAAGTTTTGCTTTTTCAGTTTATTTTTTTTGTGTCCATCATTCATTTTCATCCAAAATTATGACGGAATTTGTAAAATTTTAATGAAGTTCAACTAATTTTCAGTCAATATTAAACTAAATAATACAAAACAGTCTGTTACAATACATCTTCACAATGAGTAAACACATTATCGCATGTTTAAAGCCTTGTGAACTCCAAAACTTTGGTGTATTTGAGCATAAATCTCAAATTTGCCAAACTTACGTAAGGAATAGCGCTGGTCCCGAAATGGAAGGATGTAGGTAGTCACACTGTATATTAAACCTCCCTTGTAAATTCTGACCAAAATATTGATACACCAAGGAAAATTATCTTTTTAACCCGTTGGAGACTAAGTACGAGATATCTCGGGTGGGGTCTATGGAAAATGCGTGCTATAACAAAATCAAATCATCTCCAATGGGTTAACACTCGCTTACCATGTTGCAGGTGAACGGAGCTGGGATGAGGGACTCATTGGAGAGGGTCACTATACGGGTGACATCAGTCAGAACCTGGGTCTGTCCCCAGTCGATCTCTACGGGGGTCACATGAACCACTGGCCCCTCCCCTGTGCACTTCAGCGTCACTTGCTGTATGGAAAAACAGAGCAAGGGTAAATGAGATACCTTGAATATAAACATCAGAAATGTATTAAGCACAAGATTTATTGCCATACCTTGCTGCCAGTAAACTAAAATAATTATGCCAGTGTGCAAACTACTATTACTTTTACAATACAACCCAGCAGTCTTAGTCATATTAATATTCCACATACTAGCTCTATGTGTATAAATGTGGATTAGTTGTCACACTAAATATTTACGGAATCTTAAAACAAAACATATATTTTAATGTATTTGTGTTGTGAACAGTGACAATTAAAACCAGGGCCATATTACATACAGCTTTTATGACAGCAAAAAATACTTTAACCGGATGTTTTTTTTTCCATGCTAAAAGTAATGATGCAATAATGTTTACCAGACTTTTCATATTTTACCACAAATATTTCACAAGTAAAGATTTTACGTAGTAGGGCTTGAAAGTCCAAATACCATGGACAGACCACATATGAAAATGAAGATTCTATTTATTTATTATTAGCTTTCAAACTTAAGACCGATAAAACTGGTCTTGGGACCGGATTTGAATACAGTAATGGTGATAAACATACCCACAACAATGCACATGAAATAAAATATGGTCATCTTGATCAGGTTTGACACAGCAACGTGTTCATCTCTTTCAGTTGAATTTCATTTGGTCTAATAACTGAATTTCTTTACTAAAAGGTAATTAAATGGATTTTTAGAATCCAAGTTAGCCCTTAAAGCCCAATATTTGCCAGATAGTTCCACATTTGCTCCGGCGGCAATTGCTGCGACGATTATTTCATACACTAAACCTGACGTCAACCCAAACCCTAACCCTAACCCTCCCCTAAACCTATTTTGAACTATAAACTCCATGGCAATCCTAGCCCTAAATCTTCATTTTCTGAAATATTGTCACTGGAACAACTGTCACCAGAGAAAATTTTGGGTCTATGTCAGATACCACATTAATTTCAACATCTTGTTGAGCAAGTCATACGACTGAGGAACACATTTCGTTTGTTGTCCGGCAGAAGGGCCTAGCAAATGTTCCCGGCAAAAGGGCCTCAACCTTCTTATTGCCTCTAACTCTTTTCATATGAAATCAAAGTAGTGTGATAATTTTAGATCCTTCTGTCAGTCTGTTAAAAGCAAATATCGCATAAGGCAATATTTCTCAAAGTAGAGAAAATCTACTGTTAAGACCCTTTTGCTGGGAACATTTGCTATGGCTCTTCTGCCAGACAACCGACACCTTATTCTCCCTACTTACCAATGGAGGTTCCATGCTGCCAAAGATGCTGAACTCTGCATATGCTTCCAGCTCCTCCAGGTCCTGGGGTGTAATGACCAGAGGAACCCTCATGGTGGTGTGAGGGGGCAGGATGCCAGTGGGTTCAGGACTGTTGAACAATATGACTGACTCCTCATCGGCAATCTGACGGAGAATGAAGACACATCGATGAGAAGTCAAGGTCAAAATAGTACTAATATATCTGACCACCAGAAACCTTTACTGACCAGTCATGATCTCACAATAAGGGTTCATACACTTACACATTTTGAAAATTCCCTTACTTTCCAGAGCAGATTACTAAATTTCCATGACCTTTTTTATATTTTAAAGCATGTAAAAATATATATCATTGCAATACTAGCAAGCTCCCAATCACAGGTCATTTTAAAAGTATCTTGATAAATTATTTTCCCTGACTTAAGAGAAAAAATTGAATTCCCTCACTTTCCCTGAGTTTTCACTTCTGGAAAAAATATTATCAAATTCCGGGACTTTCTGGAAATTCCCTGACTTGTACAAACCCTTCACAATATATGTTATCTGTGTTCATGTGGTCATAGTGTTCACTTCCTTCACACAATGATACACAAGTATCTATCAAAACATAGACCGAAACAGCAAATAAGAAAATCTGAATTGTACTACAGTTTAACTCTTTAAATGCCAAGTGCATGATTACATGCATGCGTTGCACTGCAGTTGTATTGTTACACGCAATCAATGAATTGCCATTGTACTACAAATCATGATTTCAGTGCAGTGCCACAGTCATATTTTCACACAATTCTGCATACCTACATACAGTCTCCAAATAAACCTGGAACAGGAGGAATTAGAGGATGGCACAATGGAGATTGGCCACTGGATGGGGGCATATTAACTCTTAAGTTGCCAGAAAAATACAACTTTGTGGACAGTGTGTGTATTATGTGGTGCATATTGGCACCTTTGGCACTGAAAGAGTTGAGAGTTAATAGTTTGTTTTCTACTGGTGACATACATCACACATGTCATATTTAACTTTGTGTTCAGTGAAGACTAGGCAGTCTAAAATGCAGCATAACAAAATAGAAATATTTCACCCAGCAGTAAGACTAAGAAAGTACCGGAAAGCAAAGTTATACAGCCTTTTGGGAATATTCTTCTATCAATAGTCAGTCTCAAGTTCCAGGTAAAGGGTAAAGTTGGTGGTTTATCGTCTTGGATCAGCGCCTTTAAGACCACTCTCTCACGACTTTACCCTTCCTGATCATTGGACCATATCACGCCTAAACAGTTGTGCACCCCCTCCCCTGGGAAGTATTCCTAGCCCGGCTGCCACTTAGGTGCTCAGGCCAATTTTGCCTCCAACAGAATTTCTCATCCTCTAAGGTGCCCATTTGTACTCCTGGGTGGAGAGGGGTATTGCAGATGAAATGTCTAACCCAAGGACAGAGATACCACTACAAAATTTGAACCGGGGATCTCTAAGTCGGGAAACCTTGATGTCTTAACCACTACACTCCACACATTAATACCCTCTACCCAGGATCTAATCCATTTATCATACCTGTGGAATGAGGTCATATTTGGCCGGGAGGTCAGAGTCGTTGCACAGCCTGGCACTGAGCTCATATGGATGGTTCAAGAAGCAGCGGGTGTAGTCAGAATCGGGTGACTATGGTTATCGTAGGGTACTACACATCTGATGGAAAAAATAATAACAAATGCAGAATATGTTACAAAAATGTGTGGTTCACTTGTGATATTAATAATATAAGGAAAATATGTACACTGAAATAAATTTGACTTGATTTGTGATTTCTTAATGTCTTACTTGTAATTAAGTGGAAAGGCTTAAGTGATTACTGATTGGATGAAAGTTTATTGATTGATTGATTGATTGATTGATTGAGTGAGTGAGTGAGTGAGTGAGTGAGTGAGTGAGTGAGAGAGTGAGTGAGTGAGTGATTGATTGATTGATTGATTGATTGATTGAGTGAGTGAGTGAGTGAGTGAGTGAGTGAGTGAGTGAGTGAGTGATTGAGTGAGTGAGTGAGTGAGTGAGTGAGTGAGTGAGTGAGTGATTGATTGATTGATTGATTGATTGATTGATTGATTGATTGATTGATTGATTGGAGTCATACTGTGGATATCACAAAGAAATCAAGATAACACAAATATTGTCTTACTAACCAGAGGCTGGAAGGAAAAATTGTTTGATGCATCTCTGAAAAAATTGCCACAGACAAGTATCACAGATACACCTAATGGTGATGTAGTGTGTATATTACAGTTTACTGTTTGTCACTTTTTTCACTGAGTAACATACAATTGGACTTTAAGAATGCCAAAGAACACAGAAATTTGACCTTTTAGAAAATGGAAAACTTATGGCCCTATTGTAAATAAATGTAAGAATTTAGTAGAACAGCTAGTGTCATTGACAGTGAGCCAAAATAATGTCCTTTTATAAAGAAATTGATCACTGTATACACATACTTGGCAGATATTGGTAGTGAGAGAAGCTCCTGGCCAACTCCCTCCACATCCACAACAAGAGCCAAGTCATACTTCTTCAGTGAGTTGGATGTCAGCTCAACCTGTAAAGAGAGAACAAGGACAAAATTACTACGTCTGCAATTTACAAGTAAGAACATTTAATTACCCCTCTACAGGATGGGCAGGAGCAGAGATTACAAGAAATGAGATTTGTAACTTCATAATCTATGATTACTTTCTCATCTCCTTCCCCTCCAGAGAGATAAACTACATGTTCTATTTCTATTTCAACTGCTTCATCACAACCATCAAAAAAGCACTAGATTAATGCATTTGAAATGTTATATGTTCTGATGTCCAAGAAATCATAACTTTCCTTGGGATGTGCCTTCTAAAGGAAAAACAAAACAAAACAAGAAAACAGACTAACAAAGAACAATAGCTCTGTCTACCACTTTTAGTTTAAACACTTATTTCTGCTATATAAATATTTGTTCAGTTGTTCAATTTAAATCAAATTCTTCACATAAAGTTTTGTAAAAAACTGATATATTCTGCAAAGTGTAATCTAGTAACTATATATTTCATTCCTTATGATGTAGGGTTATAACAACCAAGTGCTTTTTTTTGGGGGGGGGGAGTTGAGGGCTGTGGATGGGTTTTGTCCTTTCCTGTTATAATGTTAAAGTCAAACCACTTTTACTTGACTCATATTCTCATTTCACAACAAAATTTAACTGCCTGTAAGGAATTTTGAAGGAGGGGGATGGGTGGATTGAGGATGGGAGTGCTGGTAGGTTTTGTCCTGTCCTGTTACAGTCCTTGAAGACAGAGTAAGGGATTTACACGTCAGAAAACGGTAACATGAATGAAATCAGCTCAAATCATTCACAATGTGAAGATTAGTATAAATAAACAACTGTCATAGAATTTTTGGGTAGAATACGTAGTTTTGGTGAAAATCTGGACAATTAAACTTCAAAATTTACAGTGATGTCGACGTGCACGGGCCATTCCAAAATTGTCCGATCAGCCGTTAGCCGAAGGTTGCTCGGAGTTTAGCCGTTCAACCAATCAGTGTGCTCCGCTGGTCTTGCGACGGTACACATAACTACGATTCGCAATTTGAGCAAAATTTAAACTCACGGAAAGAACAACATTGTGGTAACATGTCGTTATTAGTTTTTCTCATAAAACAACAAATTCATAAAGTATGGATCTCAAACTTTCAACACACCATTTGTAAGTACTAAACTACAGTTTGGTATTGATAATGAAGGGAAGTAATGGACTTGCAAATCCCTGACACAATCTTTAAGTAAAACCACATTTGCTTACCTCTATCTTCATCTCACTCTGAGATTCAATAGTCCCACAGGCTGGGATGATCTGGAATTCTCTGGACGGGGTGTTCAAGTTGGTCCTGCCCAGAGTGATCTCCCCGCTGGTAGCCGACACCACAACCCCAGTCCCGTCACCGGGGACACGCAGGTTGAATGTCATGGGAACGAGGGCCGTGTTCACTAGGGTCGCTGCCTGGGTGCTCTTGAAACCTGGTGGTAGAAGGCATAAGATCACACACAATCACATGAACCATCTAAAATGAAGTAGCTATCAAACATGTTTAAAGACTGTTTCCTATTGGCACACCAAACCGTTCTTGTTCAGATTTGATCCAAGTAAAGATGGGTACAAAAAATGCAGTGTTCTGAATTTGGGATTCATATGTTGTAAAGTTTTTAAATATACATGATAAATCATTTGAAATTGAGCTTTTGCTTAAGTTATATGTTGTAACAGTAGTCTAGGTTTCAGACACTGGATGTATATTTCACCTACTAACTTTGAATTCGGTACAATCCAACTGTAGCAAAGATTGCTTGACGATCATCCAACTGCACTGGTGAGAATTTTTGATCTTGTAAGCTTTGATCAACGGGTATTCAGATTTCATGAGATGATACGTGAATCAGGTCTGGCAGTCAGACCAGTTTTAATGGTTGTATAAAATTCAAATTCAGTAAGTGACAAGTCGCGATGTTATGTGATGCATTGTATTTGAACTTTATCAGCATTTATTTTCACACCTGACGTTTTAGCTCCAAGGTTTATTGTGAGAGGTGATGATTAATGTTTACATTAATGTTTACATTATAAATGATTTTAGCTTATTTGGTTGATAAGTTCATTTTGGGATGTGAAAATCATGAACACATTCTTTTATGACAATAACTGAGATACTTCTGAAATATTGCAAAATTATCAATGTAATATCAGTTACCGTATGAAATGGTGCCAAACTTCAGTTTGGGGACATCAAAGTGGAAGGTAGGACCAATGACGCATCCTCTGAAGTTGAGCTTGTGCTGGTAAGGCAAGCCCTCCACAGCCCAGAAGAAGTCCTCATCAAAGTCTCCCAGGAAGGGGGAGGAGAAGGTCACTTCAATGGCCTGGAAGCCCCCAGGCATGATGACCCCCTGACTCGGGGAGAAACTGAACTGGGGTCCGAAGGTGGTGTGGGATGGCAGGAGCCGGAAGATTGCATCAATGTCGCCACGGTTACCAAGAACAACCTAAAAGATAAAAGATCAGTTAGCATGAGATGACAGTAAAGGTAATTGCTGAATCACTCATCTAGAGTATAGGACTAAGCATTTGAAATGGTCAACATATTCTTAACCCATTGGAGATGGTTTGATTTTGATATAACACACATTCTCAGTAGACCAAGATATCACATGCTTAGTTTCCAATGGGTTAAGTTGCACTGATCTTATACGGTGCAGGCACTTACTTTCTTACTTACTTTCAACCAATCAGAACACATGATAGTACACTTTGGCCCTACATAGTTCATAAAGGAAAGCTTGGATTCATAAACTGACTCAAATTCTGCACACATAGTGTTCATCATGATATTTCAAGTATCTTTGCAATTATAACTCTAGGTAACATCAATAAGATGCAATCTTTTCATTATCTGTATATTTCACAGCCGCTTCACAGAAGAACAAATCAAATAAAATCATTACGAAGAAATGAGGGCAATGACAATTTGTACATAGTTCTCAACTTTTGTATTCCCAAAAAGAATGTTAGAAATATCATCCGCAAACAATTTTCTTATAGGTTAATATCATAGAAAACTGCAATGAATTGTGTGATGCTTTCTTCACGAAATGGGCTGTTAAGTTATTACCAGATCACGTTGAGTTGACGAACTTTAATGTGGGACACGGTGATGTACAACAAACATAACACTTGTCTAAATTTTGCCTACAACTTCACAGCCTACATTCCCCATAAACTCATCAAACTACTGACCAAATATTAGTT
>JZLH01S0488173.1:3145-18690 GCA_001188425.1 Eucidaris tribuloides
AAGTGAAAATCATTGAGAGACCATTCCAGCTTTTCTCCAAAGACTGCTGTGTTGCAGAATTTCCTATCGCCCGATATAAAATTAATGTGCCAATTTGTATCTGCACATATTGTACTAGTGACAGCATGACTGTCCAAACTTTTGTGTTCTAGGGTGTTTATTTGTCCATTCAAACACTGTCAGATATGTCAGATAGCAAAGTTCGTCAATTTTTTTTAAACGGGTCTTCCACAGTGTTATATAGTGTCTTTAAGGGCAAAATATCACTTTTCAAAAGTCACAGGAGTCATCTCTTATGCTAAAATAATGGTGAATAATAATAATGGGGTGTTTCCCTTTATTAATAAAGTGTGCTCACTGAACCATGACATGGTTACAACCTCTGAAGTTCTCACACATGTTGAGATCAGATACATTTTGCTGAAAAATATCGAATTTCAAGTTTGTCAGTAAATTTAATTGATTTTACAATTTCAATTGACGAATGATGGAAATTTTTAAATTGAGCTCACTGAAGCGTAAAATATATAGGGGAGGTATAAGGGGGTCAATTGATAGATGATTAACATAAATGGCGCATAATCATTCACTAGACACATAAATTGTCAAAATCCTGCATCACAAATCCCCCCAAATGCCCCTTGTGACTTTTGAAAAGTGACATTTTTGCATTTAATATGTGCTCACTCATGCATGACTTGACGGTTCAATCTCATTTTCACACAGAAGTTATTCAATCAGTGCAGAAACGCCCTTGCCAAAATATTTTGCTCAAAATCGTTTCTTTAAAAAGTTATGGTATTTTGAAAAAGGGGGTAGCTACTTTTTTGTTGTGTTTATAATGTTTTGGGCTAAAGATATTACTTAAAGTGATAGCCCAACATTGTGAAGCTTCAATTTAAAAATTGTGAAACTTTGATATCTGACCTACATAGTAATGTTCAACATGACAAATAAACACCCGAGAATACAAAAGCTTGAAAGGTTATGCTGCCAATGGCAAGGTATGCATGAGAAAAAAAAAAACAATTTCTACTGCAGTGGATGGTAAAATAGCGTAGATCTTGCACACAGAAAGTCTATGAGAGAAAATGGGCAGGTGAGTCCGGTCAATATGACTGCTCGGAGATTTTCACTTCTTAGAAACACTAAAATCATTATTTTGAAATACAATTTTTCAGGGCATTTTTAAGACTTTATCAAAGACACTTAGAGCATTTAGGATTGTGTAGCTCACATTTTTTTTACTGTGGTAAATGTAAGCACGTCCATGAATGAGACAAACTTACAGCGATAAAAAAAAATTACCTTGAAAAAGACATTATACTTGAAATCCCCTTTGAATGAGCACACTCTGAAGTAAAGAATTTAATTTTGAAGTCAAAACTTTAAGATCATGTAACACACTTGAAATTCTTTCTGTTAATAGAGGAAAAATGAGTACACTTTGCCAGAGATGTGATAGATTATCTACTTTTCAGCATGAGGATTATTCTTAACATGAATAAAACCATTTCATATATTCAGATATTATGCATACGGTGTATGAAACCGCCACTCTAGGCACTGAATGCTTCAAAAAGACAGACCAGACCAATCAAAATTCAACTATATGTCGTCTGGTATAAGACTCTACATAATACTATATGTTAGCTCAAGTATTAAAATATTTTCTGGATCCCTCACCTATCTGACAGTTTATGATATTAAACATGAACATAAAAATATTGATGCTTGAGAAGACACCCCCCCCCTCGCACCTCTTCAAACATAATCGATTTTTCCTAAATATACAATTCATATTTATTTATTATTTTATTATTATTACACTAATATTAAAGATCAAGGTTTTTGTGCTGATGTTTTTGGTTTATTTCAAAAGTTAAAAATGCAGATGTCGTTTTGTATAATGCAGCGTGCATGCAGTACAAGGAAACCATTCAGAGTACGCCGAGAAGATGGAGGGAAAATCATCCAAGTCACTGCATCCTCCTTCGAGGAACTCCAGGCAAGGTGTGCAGAGAGGTTCAGCTTGGAACACATGGCGATTATTCGGGATGGACAAGATTTCCTGGCAGACGATTTCCCCTCTGCCTCTGAAGATACTGTTCTCCACGTATCATCAAAAACAGGTTCATTACCGTTATATCGTATCTGTCAATACATCCATACGAAAAGCCTGTCTTACGTGCTGAATTCACACCATGTGTAATAATCTCGTTTTGTCTCTCTACTCTTCAATATCATCTCTAGTTCCCATTCCAGTAGGCTAAATCTGTTAATGCACTGCAACCCTCCTCGACCCCGAACCCAAATCTGACCATGCAAGTTCTACATAAGTGCAATTGTTAATAAAATTCTTAAAGAAAAGAAATTATTTGAAGACTCAAGAAATAACAAAATGAAAATGGAAAAAAATAAATTGATACATTACGAAGTGACTGAAAAGGTGAATAATATCTAACCAATAGCCTAAGCAATTAAATACAATTTATCAATAAATAACGCGAGGTGTCTTCAAACCAGTCACATTTCATTAATCAAAACTAATGTGTGTCAATCAATAAATAACGCGAGGTTGTCTTCAACCAGTCACATTCATTAATCAAACTAATGTGTGTCAACCGTCATTCCAACTAGCAGGTTCTTAATTTGTTTAATGATTGACAATCAGAACATCTGTTATGCTTTTGTGTTCCATAGATGTTCCAATTGACCCGGAAGCACAACCACCAAATAACAAAATCTGGCTCCTGTCCTCGAATAATTTGCCAGAAAATAAGCATCGGAAGACATCATAGACATTGGCCAGAGGTTGCCCCTCATTGTTTTGCGCCTTTCTTGGAGGAAAACCTGGGCTTCATTCAGCGCAAATAGGAGGCTTAATGAACAGGACATGAAAATTCAATGCTACCGATACGTCTATAACTTCATCACGATGTTGGAGGAATGAAACGGAAGGAAATGCCGAAGCTCGAAAAGAGCTTTGAAAGATTCATTGGCATCAATAGAAGTCGCTCAACATCCGCGTACAGCAGGTAAATGAAACAAAAATAAAGAGTTTATTTTCACAATTAAGGAGATATTATTTTACATAATTCTGAGCAAATAAGCTTTAGATTTTGGTTTACATGCATCAATTTTCCCATTTTCAGAGTGAAACCAACTTTAACGTTATCAAAGTGCCCCTGCAGAGCAATAATAAATACAAAATACTAAAAAAAAAATAGATTTACCCCGCTTTTTGGAAAAGTAAAAGTAATCTATTTTGGCAATTTTGCTTATCACTTATTTGTAAGAATAATTCACGTATTGTGTCTACATAACTAACCCTCTTTAAAAATGAAACACCCTAGTGGGTTATTTTTTAAGCATCATTTTTGTGGCTATATGTTCAAAGGTTAATCTGTGGTTATTTATAAAGCTACTGTAATTGTATTGAATGTTGGATCTAAGGTACCCATTTCTAGAAGGTTATGGAAATTTATAGCTGAGAAAATAATCACATTTATGTCAATGAATAAATGAATCTAACCAGCACATACAAATACCTATATAAACACATATGGTAAAATAATGCAATATAATGAAAACCCTAAGAGCACATAACTTAATACACCAGGAAAGCCGAGAATATTTATCGCAGCAAGGTTAATTACCATATTTAATATATAATTACGTCATAAGTGTGGTTATAAACAAAAATATTATATAATACTTTATCTAATTGGTTTGCCATGCGAAAATATACTGGACGTGAAAAATAGTTTACATGTAAATTAACTTAAAAAGGCAAATATAACAATATGATTAACAAATAACTAGTGCGATTTTCTGATACAATATCTATCCTACAAATTGGCAGCGAAATATTTTAATCAACCAAATAAGTAAATAAATAAAATAATTAATATGAACGTTAAGTAATATTTCACTATGAGCATGTTTTCTTACAGATGCGACCAACTCATTCAATCGGTTTGACCTTGATGTTGGCGCCTGCAGTGTTTCGGGAGGAGTTGAAGCAATATTAATCATGCGGTAACATAGCTGTAGGATTAAGAGAGACGCCGTGGGAAAACCAGGATTTCAAACTTGAAACATACTTCAGCAAAGCTGTCCGCTTTTAGAAATAAAAGAATGGGGGGGATTTTCTTCTGCTTCTGTAGAAGGTCGTCTCTCAGAATTCTCATAACGACATTTTTTCAGCGTTGAAGTAGATGGTAACAAACCTTGGCGGCGCTGTTTTGTCCGTGCGAAGGTGGAACAGGCAAGAAGCAACATTATGTAAGGAAGGCTAGCCTCACGACTGGGCAGCAAAGAGAGACAAAATTCCCCCTTGAAAGATATTCCCCTATCGTTTCGTTGTTGAATTTCGGAGCTGAAGGAAACCGACAATGTCGAAGATGCAAATCGCGTCCAACTCTTAGTCGGAGTAGGCAAAAATTCGTCGCTCGAACAAATGCAAAGGCATATATGGAAGAACACGGCCGTCAGATATAATCGTGATATTTGATGACTAGACGATATTTAAGGTCCACAGAATACACGGAACGGTTGACATAACGAAATATTGCAATGGAGTCGCTAAGAGATGTACGCGATACTGGTACTACACGCCCATGGCATTCTCTATCATTAGCAATATAATGCACAGTAAACGCAGAATAGATCTCGAAGGCTTTGACGACAGTGGGAGTAGTGTCGTACGTGCCAAACGTACTTCCCAAATGAAGCTTGCAAATAACATGAAACAAATCGAAGCACACAAAGTCATTCGGCATCTTGCTGCAACGGGCACAATATTACTTCGGCATGATTTGTTATGTATTAAAACATTCATCTAACGTATCAGATATGCACAACGCGGTCGGACAGTTTATTTGACTACTTTCTCGTGCCGGCCTTGTTCTTCCAAACAAGGAATCGGATAGCCAGCGTACCCGGTGGACATTACACGATGCATTACTGCTCAGCCGAAAACAGCTACAGATGCAGAGGTTGAAGGGGTTTTGGAATTGATCTTGGAAAGATCGCCCTCCACATTGCTCGAACCAAGGGCAAGAAGAATTTCTCTTCTCTCATTCTGACATTTTGGCGGATAGGAATAAATTCTTGATACCAGGCTGATTGCGCAGACTTCTTGTTAGACATGAATGCAGAACGCATCCGACGAAGCATGTAGAGTACAAGGAAGTATATTATTCTTTTCCCCCATCTCCTCTTTCAAGAGAAGTGTGCAGGTGATTATCTACAAGACATGTGATCAGACGCAACACCTTCAAGCACATCTCCCAGAATATTAGCCAAGATGAGGCCCGTTAATCTGCAGTATATGCTGCTTCTTTACTAAGTGGGAAGAAAACGCAGCAGGAAAACGACAGAGTCCATTATCAATTATCTCGTGACTCTCACAGCGCACATGAGAGTCACCTTCGTAACCAAATCTGGATGGAAAAGCCACAGGATTGGTGACAAACAACGTATAGCAACGAAGGCTGAGCAAGGACTGTCAATTTTATGACAAGTCTGTTGTTTGAATTAGGACTGCTCATCAATTATGAGAGTCAAATGGAAGGGAAAATGTCCAAAAGCTAACTGATTTTTACGTTTTGATTATTTTCTGCAAGTTGTCTGAACAAGATTGGTATACGCCAGCCCAGCTTTATTTCTTAGAGTACAACAAAAATAGGGCATAAGCTAGCTATCTCCAAAGGCTAAGTTTACGTCAATCTGCTGTGTCATTCGATCATGCAGCTGCGTATGCTTAAGTCCTTCCAGAGACCTTGAATATCGTCAAATCCCCATGACCATTTCTGTCAATTAAGGGCCTTACCTAGCTAAGGAGAGTTCAAATGTCAAATCTAACACGTCATCACACTGGAGGCGTATTTCAACAAATATTCCGTTATGTGAGTGCCGCTAACACTGACAACAAGCATTATGTCCGGTCATGACCATATCTGAGGCTAAAATCGTTGCAAGAATTGGACGTAAACGTACACAGAATTACGAAAATGCTTTGTAAAGCTCACCCGCACTGTACAGAAATTCAAGGTAGACAAGGTGTAGAGAGGTCATTTCGATGATTGATTTGTTGGGTATACGTCCAATTATGTGTCGGCAGAGTTAAGACATGCTTTCACTTAATCGATGCCAGGGTAGAAATACCGCGATCATAACTCAGTTGGCAGAAGACGGATTGCAAGAAAAAATAAATCACAGCTTGACTATCCGATATACGTTGCTATTCAGAATGTTTCGTTGGTAGATCTGAAGCTTGGCAGGCTTCAGTGTTCTATGCAAAGCCTCGCAGCAATACGAATGCTACACAGTTGAACAATGGACGTCATTGCGGCATAAAACTGTCACATCTAACTGATTCGTATGCCCAGTGATACGATGATAGAGTTGAGTATATGGACTTGATCATGGCAAGAGGAGGATTATTCACGTTATGCAGTGTGTACAGGGTCTTGGCATTGACATCAGTTGATGTGTCCCACAACTGAAGAATGCTTAATGGTGAGGACTGTGATCTGGATATACCTCATCAAGAAGGAATAAATGAAGGCAGAATGATGTGTATCAAAACCCTCGAATTATGTGGAACTGTGTAAGCTATCAGTTTCAACTCAATGACTTATCTCCATGGATCCTCATTATTCCCTAAAGTTGGAAAAGATGCACGTACAACACGTGGCATATTATAAACGAATGCACCGATAAGGTAGCCAGTTGCGTCGTACCACAGCAGGAGAAAATGATAGTCACTTGGAAACTAGAATTAGATTTGGCATCAGGCAAAGCATCTCGATAATCGACATCATTCAGGAGCAGTCGCACAATTTTGTCCTCAGTTTGAAAGATTTGGCTGTTTTCTGTTTTGTCGAGATAGCACATCAGCATGAATGGAAAGCTAATGCAGCTAGTGTGTCACAAGATGCTGTCCGCTGAAAAACTCCGTGTGTCGTCTGCAGTCTGAATCTGCTATGTGAAGGCTCAGAGATGTAAGAACAATCGCTTACACTAGATGATGTGTGGTTAATGTGTAGAACAATTCGCATTTTCGCCACCTTCTGGAATTTACAGGCAGAAGTATGTCCAACATGTCAGAGAACTGAATGTATCACACTGCAGGATTGACGCTTCAACAATTTTTCCGACAAATTTTACACGCGTGTAGAAAGATGTCGTATCTTCAAGAGATGCCATTTAATCGTTTTGAACATAAGATACCCAGTTGCACTGTTTCCATGTTTTGTCTACGATGGTCGAAAGGCATGTCAAATTTTGAGGAACGCGAGAATAGAATGGGCAGCTTCATCATAAGTGAATCATCTGGCATTACATCTCGCATAAGCTGATGGCACTAGGAAAATCAGTCCTACTGTTAAAAACAACTGCGAAAATGTTTGGTTTACGTACTATGTAGTAAAGCCTGTGTCCAAAATGTAACAAAGGTGGATATCATTTCACCTAACGTAATGTATTCAGATGAAGTCTCCATAGTGGTTAAAATACTCATCCGCTTGAGACATTCACCTGGAATCCATGTACGGGTGATGATTCTGAAAAAGCGATGAATATCTTTATTTCCGCCATGTCTTGGTTAGGAACAGGCAAATCTGTGCCGAAAAGCTTGAAACAGATGTGTACAAAAGATACGAAGATTGGCCCTTAGTGATGAGGCCGGAAAATGGGCGTCATGATGTCAACGTACTGTCAGCTCAAGTCTAATCGAACTTACGTGGTGTAGGATACCGTCATTTAGTTCATCTCTTTTGAGGTGACGAACAGTATCTGTCGCGAATCTGAGAACATTACGCATGTTTCTGGCTTGGCAAGTTCGCCCGTCTCTAACAGCAATCCTCACGTGTCAACGTGTGTTCAACCAACACACATAGAGGTACTGGAACTTGACTACTGGATGGCATGAAATGGCGAAATGAGATGTGAATCATTTTGAATCTATCAGAAAATATCGCGACCTGGTGTCCGAATGCAAAAGACCCGCCGTGCTTACTTCGAAGACACGACGGTGACTACGGGTACTTGCAAGAATGCTTTGAATAGTGAACGGTGAAGACTTTTGAATGTGATACCATTGAGTCGATATATATCTATTACAAACATTAACAGAACTGACAGTGATGCCATATCATCGGGGAATCTATGCAATTGTCCTAAGTGGATCACGCCAGATTGTTTGGATTCATAATCGTTAGTCCGGTATTCCAGCTAAGAAAGAAAACGATTTGTAATACTGTATATAAGTGTGAATGCAATGTTTGGTTACGGTGATGTTTAAACATGTTGAAGTTCACAAGAAAAGGACTTAAGGAATTCAGAAGTATTATTAAAACATGTCAGATGGACTATTGAGATGATTTTCAATGTTAAGATAGACTTCGTTCAGGTCATTATCCACGCTTATTTCTGAATCTATGCAAACAAAATAATGCCCGAACTGGTGTCCGAAATGCAAAGACCTTGAGATTAGCATTTAAAGATGACGATGACTATCAGAATGCTCCCCGATAGTGAATTTGAAGAAAATGTGGTTGTCTTCCTACTACAATCGATACATAATGCGAGATCCTTAAAAGAACTGACAATAAATGGCACAATTGCGATGAATCTATAGCATAAGGTTTAGGATAATGAATTTCCCAGACTGTTGGATCATAATCGTGTAGTCTCGGTATTCCGGGCTAGAAAAAACGATTTGTAAATACTGTAATATAATGAGAATCTACAATATTTTTTTCACGATGATTGTGTAAAACTGTTAAAAGGTCAGTGACAAAGTAAAGACTGCAAGTATTCAGCAGATCTTTAAACATGTAAGGTAAACTCTTGAGATGATTTGGCAATGTTACATCGACATGGTTCAGCATTACCACACTTATTTCTGACCAGAGTGACGTCATACTATGCTTTTCTTTTTACGCTGATATGAGCGAGCGGATTATTGGCTTATAAAGATATGATCTCTTTGTCGTGTTAACGAGTTTAACCGCTTTTTGCTACCATAGAGTCGCTTTATAACATTGAAAATGTCACTTTGTGTTTCTTATATTGCCTATAGGCGCTAGTAAACTTAGACTTCCAGCAAGCTGAGTAGCAGTATTGTGTGTAACAAGTTTGATACGCCCCCAAATAAACGATTTTGTGTTTAGGATTGTACAAAGATGTAAACACCAATCAGACAATTCAAAAATACAATAAGCTGTTGATATTCCTAGCGTATGGCAAGAAAGACAGTTAACTAACATATTACCATTATTATTGTTTTTAATGCGTTTCTTAGCCGTTTTCAAGCGATTTTGATAAGATAAAACCTCCGAGAAACTAAAAGTCCAGTTGGTTTTGGGCTGCTGTTTGTTTTTATTTTAGTTACCCGCTTTTCATTCGTGTTATCCCTATCGAGCTGTGCTCCAATTGTTATGAATTTTTGGGCTCAAAAAATAAAATTTGATCAAAATGTATCTACCTCGCTTTTTGAAGAAAATTAATTTTAGACTATTTTCCAAATAAGGTAGATCTAATTCCATTCTAAGAAAATAGTTTTGTCTTCTTTTATATTCACTCCATATCGCATATGTTTCTGAGTGAAAGCGACTTGATTATAACACAAGACCATCACAATGCAAATGCTAATCCATATGAAGAAAATATGTGAGTTCTTATTTTTTAACATTGGTTTGTTTTTGTTTTGTTTCTATGTTTTGGATGTTCCCCCTTTTGTAAATTACACTAATAAATTAACGCTGCCCTTTTGAAAGTAAAGTCACATTTCCTGCTGATTGTTTACAACTTTGGTTTGAGAATTTTGCAAATCTGTCCTTTTGTGTTATGCTAATACAGCTACTACTTGTATAGATTTTGATAAAAAAAGGTCATGATTTGATGAACTAATGATGTACCCCATTTTGGAAATATGTCATAACTGGAGTGAAATATATATCTGGTCATATTGATATACAATAATGTACCTTTAATGAAATTTATATATGGTATATTGTTAACTTTTTTTATAAGTGTCCAAGAAATTTTTTTTTTTGCCGAGTGTAATATATTCTCAATCTGTAAAGTTTGCTTTTCATAATTTGAATATTACAAGAATTTTAATGAGCGACAGATTTCTAATAATACGACGTGATATGATTACAGGGCTATAAATTTGGTGTACAAATCTTTTTTGAAGCAGTTGTTTCCTCCATTTACATATCTCCTTGTAAGGCTCTTGTTTCTCTCAAGCTGTTTTGTCACACATTCGCGTCTAACGATTCCGTCTGCCTCCGTCTAAGATATTTATCCTCAGACGGTGCAGACAGGGGCGCAAATCCAGGGGGGACGGGGGGTCATGTCCGCCCCACGATTTTTGAAAGTGGGGAAATGTCCGCCCCCACGAATTTGCATGTGCATCCAAAAAACTGTGGTTTGGCTGAATTTGTGCAGGGTAGAAAAATTTTGGCTGGCAAAATATGGTTGTTGGTCGGGGCGCCGCCCCCCACCCCGCTTGTCAGTAAATTCTTTGCTGGCAATTTGGCAAGTTAGAAATTTTTGTGGGGCTGCAAAATATGGTTTTGGTCGGCGCCCCCCCGGCCCGCCCCCCCGCTTGTCAGAAATTGTTTGGCTGGGCGATTTGGCAGGTTAGAATTTTTATGGCTGGCAAAATATGCGGCGCCCCCACCCCCCGCCGGCTTGTCAGAATTGTTTGGCATTTGGCAAATTTGGCAGGTTAGAAAAATTTTGGACTGGCAAAATATGGTTTTGGTCGGCGCCCCCCCCGCCCCCGCCGCGCTTGTCAGAAATTGTTGGCTGGCAATTTGGGGCAGGTTAGAAAAATTTTGGCTGGCAATATGGTTTGGCAGGTTTCTGCATGTGATGTCCGCCCTACATTTGAAATGGATTTGCGCCCATGGTGGGCAGACGGTGGCAAATGGAATACAATAGAATGGAACAAATGGAAACACCGTTCTGTCAATTTATAGATAAGTTGTAATCTAGTTGAAAGTTCAAATTTAAAAAGTCCAATAAGCGTTTCATAAACTTACCGCGTTCGTTTTTCAGACGAAGTCGTTAGAGTGCAGTGTGACAGAAGCTTAACACTCCAATAAATTGGAAGAGATTTCGCCTTCTGACTGGGAGAGTTTTGTTGAGGTCAAACCTGATTGTGTGAGCATAATACATGTAACTTTGGATGCGATCAAAGTTTGTTGAAATCCGAGCAGCGTTTCTGTATGTAAAAATTGAACCGCCATTGAGATTTTGATCTTCAACAACATTCATATACACGCAACAAGACATGATTTAGTTCGGTAGTTTCCCAGGTTAATAAGGCACAGCCCTCTTCGGGACAATAATCAAGGTAAACTTTTTTTTCAGAGATGAGGTCTGCAATTGATGCTAACAGAATATCGATAGTTTCAAAATTTAATGTACAATTTATCGGCTTCATGAGACATGTTGATGATAAATATTAATAAAAAACAGCGTATATCCGAAGCGTCAAATGTGCTATTTTCTTTTAAGTATGTATATGGTTTGTGATCTGGCTTAGCTGCTAACTACTACCTACTAACGATGTATTCCTCGAATATTTTTTTGTATTTTGTTTTTTATTATTTTTTGTTTATCCTCGAATTATTTACATTGGAGGTGCTTTATGTGCGTGCTGCCTGTTGTGTGTGTGTGTGTGTGTGTGTGTGTTTGTGTGTGTGTTGTGTGTGGGTGTGTGTGTGTGTGTGTGTGTGTCAGTGTGTGTGGCGTATGTGTAAGGCATGCGCATATGTATGTAGGTGGGGGGGGGGGGGGGGGGGGGGGGGGGGGGGGGGGGGGGCGTGTGTGTGGTGTGTGTGTGTGTGTGTAAATTGTTGAGTGTTTCTGTGGTGTGTGTGTGTGTGTGTGTGTGTGATGTGTGTGTGTGTGTGTGTGTGTGTGTGTGTGATGGTGTGTGTGTGGTGGGTGTTGTGGTGTGTGTGTGTGTGTATGTGTGTGCTGTGGCTGTGTGTGTGTGTGTGTGTGTGTGTGTGTGTGTGTGTGTGTGTGTGTGTGTGAGAAACGGCACCGTGAAAACTACGCAATACTGACGATAAGCGGCCTCTATTGGGCGAACGCCAATAATATTGTGCGATTAACGGGAATAACTGTCTCAGACCACATAAAACACATGTTGTATGTTGGTTGAGTCGCTTCTCGTCTCGCCCGCCCACCCCCCGCCCATGGTCACTAATTTCATGTGAAGAAATCAAATTGCATGATGAATCGACAGTTGTGGACCAACGCCGCACAACCGGCACACACACATGAACATTATACCTACACATAAACACACCACACACACAACACCACACACACGACACACAACACACATAAACATATAAACACACACATAAACACATAACACATAAACACATACAACACATAACACATTAGCAGACATAAACCATAAACACAATAAACACATACACACAATACACAATACACACATACACACTAGCACACACACATAAATACACAAACAACACGCACGCAAATAATCACGTGTGGCAGTGTTTAAACAGAAACAGAGTTGGTAGTTTGCATTGATAAGTTAATTTATTCATTTGTATTTAGTGTATGTCGATAAAATGTTACACGTTGTATGAATATAGATATAAGTATAATATAAGTACAAGCATATTTTTCATATAATTCTATTCGTAGAGTTTAACCACAGCGGAGGCAGAATGCAGTTAACTCCTTGTGATGATAAAAGTGAATGATCATGACGTCATGATAAATATTTACCAAAGCGGCCACAGTCCAGGGAGCTTCGACACATTTTTTCCGGATTTGAGGAGGAATAAAAGGGAGAAGTATCAGAAAAAAATTGAGGTGTGGCTTTGCGGCCAAAAAAGGACATATATAACTTTGCGTCGCAAGCTCGCCAAGAAAGGGAATTATGAATTGAGTGCAAATATTTCTATGTTAATGTTTTATTGTTTAGGCGTAATTGCACGTGTATTTATCCGTATTTTTGGCAATGCGTTTCAATAATCTAACCCAAAGCAAGGTCTTTATTTGACCAGTCCCTATGTGAACTTCACATACCGCGTTTTTCGATTTATTTTTAACCACAATACTTCCAAAACATGGTCCGAAAACTAGCGCCCCACCCCTTTCCCCCCCGCTCTACTATGATGTGTCAGCATGATAACCGTTTCGTAGTGTTTCATCCTAACATATCCCCATATTTGGGAACAAATAGGATAAAATCCAACCCATTGGCTAGACCGTTTTCTTGTCAGTGGATAGTCGGTGTTCTTTTATAGACCAACATCTGCCACATTATTGAACAGCTTGCTACAAAAAGAAGTGTTATCGCGTTCTTACAAGGCCGGCAGCTACTGGCTATGTAGTAAGGTTAAAAAGGTCAAGAAGTTGTTCGCATGCAGTTGATTGTGTGTGCGTGTGTTGTTGTTACCAAATACTACTAACTACATAGCAACGTATCTGTACTGTTGCCGAGTAAAGGGTTGAAGTCCTGCATATTGTTCAAATCAGTAACAACTTAAAAGCAGCGTGGCGGCCTCCAAAGGTTTCAAAGATATCTGACATAACTATTTTTTATCGCAATAAATTATGCCTGATCGCCTGTCATCACAGTCCTAGTGTAGCATTATACGGGCTAAACGATATATTTTGTATGCCACGTGAGTATATTATATATATAAATAAAAACGAACACGTGAGCTTATCGTAACCCCATACTTGCAAGCATCACTTTTTTTTTTTTTTTTTTTTTTTTTAGCTGGCGGCCACTTCAGCTCCTGTGATTGACACGTATTAATTTGTGATATATATGCTTTAATTTAGGTAAGTAAAAATGGCCGTCTTAGGGTCTTATGGTAAAGTACGCTTTGTACATTATTATGGTTATATAATAGTTGAAATAAGCATTGCAATGAATTGTTTCATGTGTAGCGTGCCGGGCGATGGATAATTTTGCAGACTGTGAATGTCAGAACGTCTAAAAGGCCGTTATATTTTTGGCGCACAACATCAGCGGCCATTTGGGAGAGTAAGACGCCCAGGTATGGTATGTAATTCCATGTTAAATTTGCCTTTTCATTTTCTGCCTTTGGTTTGAAAGAATATAGAGATATGCTGATACTTGTGGCATTATTATTTTAAGAGGTCGTGTTGCAACTTGTGTTATAACGTTTTGATGTAACGCAATGAATGAATTTAGTTTCTTTCTTAATTCGATCACGCGAGTAGCATGGGTAATCGCATGTATTTGGCAAAGTGTGACTTTTATGAATGTGTGGCAATTACGGCACAGAACTAACGGTGAGTGCCCATGCATGGTGGTTATGAATATGCGGATAATTGTAAAGCGTTGTTTGAGATTTCAAAGGAGTATACATGAATCAGCTTATATGCCTACCCGATTCGTCGGCTTAAATACGTGCAGCTGTTGATTCTGCCGCTGAATTTCAATCAGAGGGTCGGCAATAATGCTAGCTCACACAATTTATTACTAGACTATATAATATTCTTATAGAAAGTATATAGCACTGTCAAAATTAAAGCTCAGTGACGATGATTGGGAGAAATAAAACAGATGTTTTTTACAACCAAACTGGTTGATAGATGAGGCCTTTAAACCCAAATGTAGCATCATGATTGAGTGGTGCTCCTGGCTGGAAAGCGATTTGTCTGAGTTGGTTTACTTAAGGAGAATCAAAGCATGAACGGACGCAGCAGTTTAGTTTTAGTCGGGGCACGAAGATTTAATCGGCCATAGAAGGCTACACTACAAACGCTGTCTGTTTACCAGGCAATACCCTGATGGACACTATTTTATAAATGAGTCAATATTGGCT
Organism: Eucidaris tribuloides; assembly: GCA_001188425.1. Lineage (NCBI taxonomy): Eukaryota > Metazoa > Echinodermata > Echinoidea > Cidaroida > Cidaridae > Eucidaris > Eucidaris tribuloides. The sequence continues at coordinate 18,025 of JZLH01S0488173.1, forward strand.
ACAGAATTATCACAGTAAAAGCCCTGCATACTTGATTCTAGAATACTTTTTACCCCAAGTTTAGGACTACCCATCATGTCATTTTAGCCTTTAATAAGTCTAAAGTCGGATTATCTCCATACATAGACCGTCCGTTTTTGTATAAATTTAAGCATACTAATTACTTTGGTCGTCCGTCGCTAGCTTCATCTTAGCTTGTGGTGGCGAACCGTTCTGCATTCAAAATATCCCCGGTAGTTTTAATTAAGTGTGTGTCTTTACGCAATTTTAGAATCATATTATATCTCAACAGGGCAAATCACATCACTTAATTTTGACTACGCTAAAAATGTGATGTATATTATTTCATTTAAGTCATTTTGTATCATCTCAATTATCATCTGAATGCGTAATTTTATTTTTTGAAAGTTATTTTTATATATGTGAGAAATGTCATTGTGTTATGTCACTGTCACATGAAAATTGATTGAATTATGGCTAGCATAATCTTTTCAAACTTAATGCATTTTACGAGGACCCTTTCAATACGACAGAGCGAGTGAGGCAGACAGGTCATTTGGCCAAAGCCTCCAGGTGTTGGTCGCTCATGTGAGTAATGAAGCCAAGTCGTGATACATACGATAGGCACAGATCTGCAAAGAGAAGGAATGTAAAATATGTGGAATT
>JZLH01S0488333.1:0-22987 GCA_001188425.1 Eucidaris tribuloides
TTTGAGGCGTAAAAGCCCACCCCTCCTGTCACGTTTGCCAATGAGTGAAACCATGTAGGGTAGTTTTCACTCAGTTTAGATTTATAAATATCTCGTGCTTTCACAGTGCCACCACAATTTCGCTACCAGTGGAGAAATTATCACAAAACGAAATTTGTCCGCTTGTAACTAAACAAGAGGTGATACAACTCGATCAACGGTGTATGTGAAGTCCGCCCTCTCTCAGGCACGGCGTGAAATGTAATAAAAAAGGAATGTGAGATCAAAGTTCAAGCCATAACTTGGTCGTTCACTTTATACGAGCAGAATTTTACGACCTACGGACGCTTCTTTATGACATGAACCCGGAACCAAAACATAGAGGTCATGTTTACATGGGTTGTCTCAGACATGCTCAGACCTTTGAACGTGGAGACATCTTTCACGCAGTGTGACGGTGGGAATCATAAGATGAGGTGCGGGTGGAGAAAAGACAAGGATACAAATTGATTTGAGGCTGCGCCAGACAATAAATTCTAGTGAGATTACTGGACAATACACAATTACACTTATTATCTGTTTGTCAAAAATCAAAAGGGACATTTCAAAATAGAAAATTCAATTTGAAACGCACATATCGCTGAGTTTTATCTTGTAAACGTTTTCCTTGTTAATTTATATAATGAATATATTTTTGATATGTTTAGTTCCAACGAGTTTATTGATTGGATTAGTGATAAGCAACTGTGTCTATCTTATAACTATCCTACGATTCTTTGATTTCAACTCTTCCCTAACACTCCAACAAAATAAAGCTATAAGGCTGTTTGTCTTATAATATAATTCTACAGGTCAAATTTTGAAGTTACAGCATTCGTCGATGTTTTAATGTTATTAATATCAGTTTCTTGTGGTGCATCACATTACATCTACCACCGCTACCACCACTATCATTATCACCACCACCATCGTCATCATCATCATCATCATCATCATCATCATCATCGTCGTCGTCGTCGTCCTTATCATCATCATCATCATCATCGTCATTGTCGTCGTCATCATCATCATCATCATCAACAGCATTTTCAAAATCAAGATCATCCTCATAAGATCTATCACCGTCATAATCATCACCATCAACATAACCATTAACATAGACAATTGACCATCTATACAGTAGACAGCACATAGCAGTACTGTATTACATTTAAATAATAAATAAACTACAGACACGACAACAGAGCAATTTTAATGAATTGATGAAACCCATATTTTTATTTATTTAATTAATTATTTATTTTAGAAATGAATATACATTAATTTTACATATAACACAATTAACACTTGCAGAATAAGTAGAAGTAGGAGTATAATTAGTAGTGTCAGTAGTAGAAGCTGAAGCAGCAGAGTTGATGATTAGATAATGGCCAAAGAAAATATCATGTGGGTAAATATATATATACTCTCACCCAAAATATACGAATTGTTATTCTAATTTCAATATTAGAACAGATGGAATTATTTCACGTATTCATTGATTTATATTTACTTCAGTTTATTGAGGTTCAACGTTGGGTCATGCTGTATTGTTTGTATAAAACATGGGTTTCGATTCTTTCCTGTACTGCAAGTTCATCCTACAAGCCAAAATAACAATGAATCTTGCCTACTCATTGAAATACTATTAAACAAAACACACTGAATCCCCTTTTGAACTTTTATTCTTATCAACAAAATGGTTTCCGTCATATCACCAGAAAAACCAAGATGTATCCGCGTGGAACGACACAATAACCGACATATTTGTACAATTACGAAACAATTCCGTAGATGGGAAGGATGTGGCTGTGGTGGTTGGGTGACATCAGTGTCTGCACCTTTGCCGCACGACATCCCAGAGGGCGGACGATATTTCTAGCCATGACCAGATGAACACGATTGAAGAACAAATTCTCGACGCAGGCTGCCGCCCCGTGCAGCACGTTCATGCAGTCTAGCTCCCTCTACGGCATGTTCACCACATTCGGATGCTGATGCTGATGCTGATTTCTTACCGTGTTTCTGAGTTACTTTCTTGAAAACAACCTTCGGAACAAAGATCAAATGGAGGAAGAATCAGAGAGAGAGAAAATGATATTGAATTGGGTATTTCAACCATACTACTGCCCCATACAACTTCGACACTATATTCAATTATTGTATTGTTTTAATTTATCTAAAGAGAACACACAGTAACGGTTGATGATGAAAAATCTTTTATCAAAATTTCACATTTCATTGGTTTCCAGGTGAGAGTAAATTACATTTGCATTATAATGTGGGACTAATTCACTTCATTTGCAATAAAAAGTTGAGAAATTGGCAGTTTGAGTACCCGTCGGAGTAAGCTCCGTTGCTGCAGTGTGTATGGCAACAATTACCTAAGTCCCATGTATAGATTTCTGTGTTAGTACTTTGTCAGTAGTGGGGATTTGTGTAACAGATATGTCCAAAACGAAGTGTTCTGTTGTTTTCAACTACTCTCTCCTGTACTGTAGTGACATTTTTAGAATACCATCTGTTCACAGAAGGTTTGAAAGCAGTTGATGTAAAAATGTTGTTGTTCTGCAAGTAATCAATTTTGTTATATTTTTGTTATGCATTTGGAAATGGAAATGAAATGAAATGAAATGAATGGTACTACTGCTATAACTACTACTACGACGACTACTGCTGCTACTACTACGACTACTACTACGACTACTACTACTACGACTACTACTACTACTACTACTACTACTACTACTACGACTACTACTACTACGACTACTACTACGACTACTACTACGACTACTACTACGAGTACTACTACCACTACTACCACTACTACCACTACTACCACTACTACCACTACTACTACCACTACTACTACTACTACTACGACTACCACTACTACTAGTACTACGACTACTACGACTACTACGACTACTACGACTACTACGATTACTACTGCTGAAAGGAACCAAAATTGTAATATCACGAAAAATATTGTCAAAAAACTTTTGTGAACTGTTTATTATAGGCTAATAATGAACGTACACAATTAGTCCGCTAATATGTCTTTTTTTTGTTACAATGAAAATATAACTTATCTTTTCAATTTTCATGTTTTGTGCCCTTCCAATATTATTCATTCATTAGAATAATACATGCATCATATTTATAAGTTTTTTTAGGGGGTTGGAGACTTGTCTATTATTTTCAAGTAATAGTCTTGCATAATCTTATCTATTTTACGAACACTAGGCTATATAACATTTTAGATGCCAGATTAAAAAAAAAAACGTTAAACTATGCTGTCTGACATATCGGACAATGTTTGAATGGACAAATAAACACCCTAAAATATAAAACTTCTGACAGTTATGCTGTCACTCGTTAGATATGTACAGATAAAATCAACAAATGAATTATTGTCACTGACGAAAATTCTGCAACACAGCAGTCTATAGGGGGAAAACTGGAATGGTCGCTGATGTTCACTTTTTAAAAACACATAATGACCGTTTTGAAATGCAATATTTTCAGACCTTATCAGAGACACTGGTAGCATGGGGAATCATGTAACCCAGATTTATTTATCTGGAAACATTGTTATACTTATTTACGATGCTTTTAAAACAGTAGCCCGATCATAAGAATGATACAATTCAAAATGTCATTATGTTGTACATGTACAGGTAAACTTCAAAATATTGTAATCAGCAATGTTTCATTTTGGTGGGTTTTAACACCAGCTAGTGTTAATTCAAAATCATCGTGAGTTATTTTAACACCATCAAGGTGGTCGGCTAACAATGACATACTTTGTTTGTGGTATTTTGGGGGAGGAGGGACTAGGGTTATAGTTACTATTTTTACTACCATGGGTATAATTGGAAAGACGCGAGGGGGTTTGCCTTTGACCTGTTCCCATGGACTAACGTTTGAATGACATCTCAATAATGACTAAAATCCATGACATATTGACTGCTGTTATCAATTCTATCGATAATCTTTTTTCTCTATTTAAACAATAATAAAATAGAATAATGCTGGAGAGGGTAATAAATCTAAATTTCTTTTAATACTCATTCTATAAAGGGTGCAATTTACTAGAATTCGAATCAAAAGTCATACCTTTATTTTGTATTTTTTTTCTTCTTAAATAGTGAAGATCTTTTAACTGACTGCGTATCAGTCTCTATCAGTATCCGTTTTTTATGTTTCTACAACTTGTCAAACCTTGGTGAAAAAAGTTGATATGGCTGATTGTTTTTATCCTGTCAATGAAATAGGATTAATTTAAATCAGTTAATAACAAAACAAACCCACATTTTAAACGATCATCGTCGCCATGCAGGGTCCATGATTAAAGTGTCTCTAAAACATTGTTTATTTTGATAACATGACATAAGGTCAATATTTTCAAATCTAGACTTAAAAGTTATCTTCTTTGTAAATATCAAAATGAATAAGCTACCGTTATTTGACATTTTTTAGGCATTGAATGTTTATGTTTTAATGTATCTGTTTTATTGTAATGTTTAAATGTTCATGTTTGTGTTGTATTGTACTCATATAATTTTAATGTTCTTTATGTATAGGGTCAGCCTGTTCTAAGGATTATTTACCTATTTGGCTGCACCCCTCTCAGTTCTGCTTATCTATGTTGTTTTTTTGCATATAATTATTTTAACTGGATTATGTGTTACCATTGTTTCCAATGTATCCGTTGTTATTGCTTTTTAGACTGAGGTAATAAAATTGAATTGAATTGAATTGAAAAGGTCAGAAAGATTAGCATATCAGATGGTACATCGCAAGATGTTCAATGACTGGATAAGCAGAAAAGAATATGAAAGGTTTGTTGAATAACGATGTTCAGGGGAACCCCCAAATATGACTACTTTAACACTGTAACAAAAAGATATCATTAAAAGAGAAGTTTCACCACTCATTAAAGGGTAGTGACATGTTTGAGAGAAGTCAAGATTCCTTAAAGCCACAGGCTAACAATGACCACAGTTAAACAAAAGTGAGCTGCATAATCCTCTATGTTCTAAGTGTCTTTGACAAGGTCTAAAAATGAAGCGTTGAAAAAAATATTTCCAAATGATTATTTAATGCTTTAATAAAATTGAAAGGCTAGGAGTACTCAGGTAGACGGATTCACCATGCCCATTTCCTCCCATAGATCTAGGCTTTTATACTCCCTCGCAGTGGAAATTGATGGGTGACGGTCATTCATGCATATCTTGCTAGTGGCAGCATAACTTTCCAAACTTTTGTACTCTAGGGTGTTTATTTGTCCATTTCAGCACTACTATTTATCTCAGATATCACAGTTTGACTTTCTTTTTAATTGAAGCTTCACAAGAAACAAATGAAGTGAAACATTTTACTAATATACATGTATTGGGTAGAGGATATATTCAGGCTGGATAGAATGTCTCGAATTCCATTTCTTGAGGAGACACAAGCACCAATTTACTAGCATTGAATTAATCTCCTGCCATAATAGAAAATTGACCCCATATAGATAGCTACACAATATATTTTGCTGTTACAGCATTTTTTTGTTAATAATTGTACAACAAAGGTGAAATGTATGACTATGGAACTTTCGCAGAAAAAACAACAACAACATATAAGCCGTATACTTGATACAAGAAGCATTGGGGTCATAAATTTCACCTTTTTTCCAATCTTGCTATTCCCGTTTGATATGAATTCAATGAATCTAGAATTTTATTAAAAAAAATCAAACTGTGAAAGTTTTGGATAAGCCAGTCAAACGATATGATTTTATAAAAAAAAACATATTAATAAATGTATATGTCGGCCTTAGTAGATGTCAATTGTGCTACAATCTGTGATGTCATACCAGAAAATAATGTAATGAATATAGGTTTTCATAGATTTTGATTGTTTGAACTAGGTTTAAAGCTGATTGACCCAATACCCAGCAAGGGACATTTAAATTAATCTTAGCCCTCACATACATGAAAGACGACGTGTGTAAATTTTCACATTTCATGAAAATACAGCAATAAGAATAAAATGTACACAACTGAAATATAAATAGTAAATAAATAAATAAATAAATAAATAAATACATACATACATACATACATACATACATACATACATACATACATACATACATACATAAATGAGTGAATAAATAAATAAATAAATAAATACATAAATACATAAATAAATAGATAAGTAAACAAACAAACAAACAAATAAATAAATAAAAACAATCAAAGACCACCTGCACACAAGAAAGGTCCACCGACGAGTCAAAGTGAAACAGTTAAAAAGTGCGAAATTGGGCATAAAGTCTCACAAAATATTCATGATGCGCATATATTCAAATGTTCGTGTTTTATACATTGCCACAATGGCACGATGTTTGGGTTAGAATATGAAAGTGACGATGTAATTTGCATTGTGCACCTCTTTTTAATAATTTAAGTGAGAGGGGGCTGTATTTCATTCTGCCTCGATCATGGACCATGAAAGGTAAATGCCATGATTGGGGGTAGTCCGCAATATGGGGTAAAACTATTCTAGAATCAAGTAAACTATGCAGGGATTCTACTGTGACAATTTTGTAGGCAAAAGTTGACTCACTTTAAAACAACTTCCATCAGTATGTCTTGTGACAGACAAATCTATGAGATATTCTAGGGCCTCGAGAGAAACAAACTGTTGGTATGTTCACGTTTAATAAATTCTCCTTAAGTAACAAACTCAAGACAGATCCGTCCAGCCTGGAGATCCACTCTATGTTGTGTATCTTTGGTATATCAGTTTATACCAGTTTCGTTCTGGAAGCATTTGCTATTTTTGTTCTGTTTCAAACTGCCATTTGATATGTCATCCATTTGTTTCATTATTGAGTCGTATATTGCCAACATTGTTGTCAGAGCTATGTTTGTGATGTTTCTCCGGTAATGATACATACAGTGACATATACTGTAAAAGGCACTGACATAATTGGGAGAAGTAAAAATGCCCAAAGAATCAAATAAATTGAAAATATTTACCAATACACTCAGTCTGACTAGAGTGTATATTCAGGCTGGAAGTATTTGCATTAAATTTGTTTCCCTGAGATTATTCTCTGGCCCTGATAGAAATTGATCTCATAAAAGCCTCACAACAAATTTCACCGTGACAGCATTTTCTGACAACAAAGAGGAAATGTATAACTATGATTTTTTGTTTTTTCACAGCAGAATTTTGTAACAGTATATTTTCATATGGGAACATTGCGTCTTGAATTGAGAACTTCTTCCAATGTTGCCCTTTCCCTTTTAGTGCAATATCTTGATCAGCGTTAAAGAACACTGGCAGAATATAAGAGGCAGTAGAAATACCAAATAAAAATGAAATATTAACAGCTGAAAAGAAGTAAATGTTCTCTTAATTTATCTCTGGCCCCTCCCGTCCTAAAACCAACCAAAACAAAGTAAAAACACATAAACGGTTAAGGCGCATCTTCTACCTACTCACTTGTTTTGCTAAAATAAAAACGAGTGGCTTACACTATTAAATTTAGTTTTCAGGAGATAACGTAAAAATCAAATTGTAATTTTATATTTTTTCCAAACTAAATGGAAAGTTGCCATTGCTAATTGTTAATCCACATGTACATGTATGAGCACGTTATCAACGGCTTTGCCACGAAAATAAATGATGAATAATCGTAACAAGATTTTCTAGAAATCGTTCCAACACTGGATCTCTGATCGTGGTAATAATATGTAAGCTAAAATTCGATTTAATCCAATCATTTATTTATTCTTTGTTTGCAACTGATTATAACATAACTACTTATTTACAAAATCAAACGTACTCATCTTTGGTAAAAAAAAAATACGTAGATGCTACATACGCATAGCCAAAATAAGAAGTATAAACTGATAAATACACATTGAATATATTATATTTGGCTATTTTCAAACAAATTGTGAGGTGTTTTTGAAAAAAATGTAGTCAATGCGTTGTTTGGAATCGAGAAATGTAGCAGTAAAATTAAATATCGCTTCAATGGTCTCTTTCATGCATTTCATATGTGTAATTAAAAAACAAATTTAGAATCAAACAAAAATGATAATACAACCTGGATTATTTTCTATAACATACAATTATTTACGAAACATGACAAGACAAACAGTACATGGTGACAATGCAGATTGTTAGCAGACAAAAAAAATCTTGGAAAAATGGAAATTCACCATGAACACACAAATAAATGAACGCAATTAGTTTGTATCCAATTCGTCCGTAATGTTTGGATGTTCTGTATCAACATGGACCTACTGTCAGTAGGTCCATGGTATTAATAACACATTTTGAAACTAGGACCAAGAATGATATCAATAATTAGACAAGTATTATACAAATAGGAGAAAATATACTTAAATTCATTATATAGTTATCATTTTAAAGGGAATCAATAAAACCATAATGAATTAGATATCTTTAAATCACTTTGATATCGTATGAACCAAATGCATTCACCGTTATATACATTCCATGTGAAAAACATACCAGGAAAGTCAATCATTAAGAGACAAAATGCAAATTATTTCACCGCGATCTGACAGTTTATATTGGATGAACAATTGTCGTGATATAGTGACACAGATTTTAATTTTATAGTCACATAGTGACCGTAAACTGGATGACTATAAACTTCCTTTTCAGCACCACTCTACCTTGAAGAGTTTTGATAAAAATCATGGTGGAGGTTTTAAAAACCCGGGTCAAATAACGTCACGTGACAAAGATATTTCCCACGGTGTGTCGAGAGAGAGAAAGAGTGAAAGAGAATTACTTGGGAACATCTTCGCACTGACCGTGAACGGGATTATTGGAGGTTCATTACTACCAGTCAAAGACTTCGGCGCAGAAGATTTTGTGTCTATCAGCAAGGTAGGAAATATACAAAATATTGTCATTTTCTGTCCCAACAGAATGAAGTAAATATTAAAACAATGGATAATTCGATTTATTCATTGTGATTTAGATTAGGGGTTGCGATCCACTAGCTTGATCGAGTAGTTGCAATTTGGTTTGGCGCTTTTTGGACTTTGGCGCAAAAGACCACTCACCAAGGTAGAAAAATACAAAATACTTTGTTCTTAAAATTATTAAGTAAATATTTAGTAAATAATTGATCTATTTGATTTAGTGGTTATAGTCCACGAGCTTGATCGAGTAGTTGCTATCAGATTTGTAAATTTCTTGTGGTTCTTTTGGACTTTGGCGCAGAAAACCTCTCACCAAGGTAGAAAAAATGTACAAGTATAGTAAAAGGGTACAAAATACTGTCATATTTAGCTCAGCATAATCAAGTAAATATTGAAAAAAATAATTGATATATTTGATTCATTCATTTGATATGGATTAGGGTTATTTTCCACAAGCTTGTTATTAGCTTTGTCAATTGTTGTAATAAAAAAGAGCCTGTATAACAAACAGACGAATCCATGTATATCATTTTTTTTTAGATAAAAGAATATTCATTTTTAACGGCAATTATTATAAGTGGAACATGCGCATGTTAATAAACAGATCCACAGTTTTTAAATGCATACGTAATACACGTATATTACAATTATCATCTATACTTAGTCTAAAACGCCTTATATTTCACACACAGAAAAGACAAAAACATTGTAGTTATATCAGGTGTTGATACTGTATATTAATTTAATTTATCGTGCAATAGCATTTTGTTTATGTGCGATTAATGTCATGGACCTGGGTTTTATGTCACTTATTTGTAATATGTTAATATTAAATAGTTTTTTATCATGTACAATAAGTAAAGATGGTGTTGAATAGACGAGCACAAAACACAATTATTTGGGATTACTTTTCCAAATGAAATTTTCTACAAAATCGTTTTTATTGTCGCCGTGAATTTATAATTAGACGGCAACAATTGTATCATAATAATTGTAGATAATAGGATGTGTTTCTCGTATTCTTTACCGATATAAAAACTTACCAAGGATCATTTTACATAGTACATCATTTCAGTCCCAAAACGAGCTGCTTTCTGGCAAATGAGTGAGCCAAATAATGAATTCAAATCTTAATCTGGCAATTTCACTGTTTTTTTATTTTTACATATTTAAAGGTAAATGACATCATGGGGGGTAGTCTACTTGGCTGATACTACTTAGAATCAAGTAAACTATGGCAAGGCTTCTCTGTGAAAATCTGTGTAGGTCAAAGTTCACTATTCTAAAACAAACAAGTCAATAAACTAGTACTGCGAAACCTGCTGTGGCTCCTATGGGGCTTATTTTTATCCTACCCGGCAAAGAATTAAACTCCATGTTATAGCTTGATTCTCCTTAAGGTAAACAAATACAGACAATCCTCCCACGTGGGATTCCACGATCTGCTAGATGAACAGCTGAATATATTTTAAGCTCATTTGGTTCTGTGAGGATTTCAAGTGCTTCCCAAATGATGTCACTAACCTTAAGGTGGTAGATGTAAAATATGCGTAAAAGTGATATTATTAGTTGACATACTTTATTGTAAAAGACTAGGGCTCTGATATGTAGGTTTTGTCGGTGCGACAGACAGAAAGACAAATAGATAGATAGATAGATAGATAGATAGATAGATAGATAGATAGATAGATAGATAGATAGATAGATAGATAGAGATGTAGATAGATAGATAGTTAGTTAGTTAGATAGATAGATAGATAGATAGATAGATGGATGGATAGATAAATAGATAGATGGATAGATAGAAAGATAGATAAATGGATAGTTGGAAAGATTGTTTATTTATCAGTTTTCAGTTTGTTTGTTAGTGTGTTTATTTACTTGCTTGCTTGCTTGTTTTTTTATTGTTCAAATCAAGTTTAATTTCATGACCGTGTAGTTCGATGAAAATTTCAATGAAATTCGAAATAACTAAATATTGATTTGTAATCATTTCTAATCACCATCTATATACTAGATTCAAAAATATAATCTGCTACGATCAGAAACATTATAATATTAAGATGGCTTTAGAGTTTAGACATGAGAGATTTTTATGGCATTTGAAATATGTATCACTTTGAAATTCCGTCTACCAACGAACAATATTTTCACTTCATTTTTCTTCATTTATCTTCTATTTTGGAAACTTTTCTTCGCAAAACAAATGTGAACCACTTAGAAATTTGAAATGTTTACAGCAGGTACGGTATTAGGCATAGGCAAAGGTGGCATAGGGGGTTCTAATGTGTTTCGTATATTAAACTTAAAATTTGAATCGGAAAAAGATCAACTGTGTTTATCTTTTCAGCAAAAGATGTAACTTTTTTCTGCATTAAACTGATCATGTTACCATTATTTTACACTACAGAGGGCTGAAGATTGATTTTTTCTTTAAGTAATAGATGTTTCATTACAGGGCAATGTTATGCTCACACAATTTTACTATTACGGAAGAATATACCTAATTTATTCGCTAACTTCAGGAATCAAAATATTGAATCATGATCCTAAACCGTGAAGATAAGAAAACTAACTAAAACAAAATGTCCATACAAAAAAGAAATAGAATTGTATTTCAATCGCCTAATGAATTTTGGAAATAAAAACTGTTTATTTCTCCAAGAACCTGCAAACTCGGGTGGTTGTTGATATATTTTCTAGAATTTACATGGATTTAACAACTGGTGAAATGCAAAATGGATTTTTCTAAAACTTTCACTTTGGAAAACTTTCGAATTTTCGGCTTCTGTAATCAGGACATCGTCAGGAATGTACAGGGTATGGTGTAACCATGGACCCATGGTGTAACAGATTTAGTATTTATTCAGAGTTCAGAAAAAATACGAATTGGATAAGCAGCAATTAGCGACATGACTATTAATTATTGGGGATTTCTTGACATAGGGTGGAACTTACACATATCACGTATTTTCAGTAATATTGCAGATCATACTGTTCAATAATTCGGTAAAGAGTTTATTAGTTATTTGTGGGGAAAACCAGTGTGGGACAACAATTGACAACCTAGTGAAATGAAATTGGTTACGGTAATCACAATTACATCTGTTTTATTAACCAATCCATTGCATCGGAAGTAAACGGTATTGTCTTGATCGTCTCTTGAGTACAGTAATTAAGTTGCGATTGAAATTACGCTATTTCCGGTTAATCGTTGTACATCCTTATACCCTCTATGTCTGGCTCCACAAATCAATATATTTTACTAGGATAAATTATGATACACAACATTGGGAGGAATGGTCTGTCATCACATGGCATCGTTAGTAATGCTGGGTAAACATGGATGAAAGGAGAACACAAAATATACGTCTGACTTTATGTCCCGGGATGTAGAAACATTGTTACCCAATTAAATTCCTCGCACGACGACAGTGCGATCATAATTTTCGCCTCCTCGATGCTGTGTTATATCACTCTGATCAATAAATGCCAACGACTGACGAGTATATACTACATAAAATTCACAGGTTTGGACGTTCATAATGCCTCGCATATCAAGTAATGAAACGCGGGCCATCACCATTGACGTTTATGAATGCAAATATAATCAGGTATACGAACCAAGATGTTAGGTTGATGTCACACAGATAGCTTCGCTGCATCGAGAAATCACGCTATTCGTGTCAGTGCGTCAGGGCTGTTTCCCGACGTATTAAATTCCTTTCAAATGTCGTAGCAACATGGTTCACGGTGAATCCACAAAATTATATCAAAGCCTGGAATATTTTGTTTGTGTTTATCAGTTTTCAGTTAAAAATAGAATATAATTACAATAGCACATCAGAACAATGGTAAATATTAAACAAAAAGAACGAAAGGATAACTCTGTTCAGCTGAATCAATAAAAACTCGGTTGTTCTTCCGAGGGGTACTTGAAAACAAGTACACAATTGACACAAATTAACACATTTCCACGACTAATACAATTAATTTTAAAAAATACACACAAAGTAAAAGAAATACATGAGCATAGATATACACCTTACAATTTATATTACCTTTTTTGTTCAATGGAATATCCTGTTGAAAAAAAAAATGGTCTTATTGCGTTTAGATTATTGGTAATGAGTTTTCAAAATATTCAGATAATTTATAATTATGTTCTGTGTGTATTTTATTTGTTTTAATTATATTTTCCATTTAACACATCATTTACCAACGTAAGAACAACGTAGGCATAACACACACGAAGATTCTTACTGCTTGATGTAATTTGTGTGACGGCTCTGTCCTAAAATCATTAGACTTTATACTAACCGTTGAACCGAGCCCCTATTTTGGAGCGATACGTGATATAATTTAACTCTTGCAATTGTGTCATATTTTAATTCTTTTAATCGGTACTTGTTTATTTCTTGTGTAGTGTTTAAAGGTAAATGACATTATTGGGGGTAGTTCTCAACTTGGGCTGAAACTACTCTAGAATCAAGTAGGCCTAAACTATGCAAGGATTCTCCTGTGAAAATCTTGTAGTCAAACGTTGACTCATTCTAAAATAAACAATGTCAATATCACTCGTAGCACAGACACCTGTTGTGTGGCTCTCTATGGGGCTTATTTTTATCGTCCCCGGATAAAATTAAGATACTCCCATGTTTATGCTGATTCTCCTTAAGTAAACAAATTAGAGACAAATCCTCCCAGGTGGGAGATCCACTCCTGTATATATTTCAACTCATTTGGTTCTTAAGGCATTTTCAAGTGTTCCCAATCATGTCACTAACCTTCAACATCTGCATTGGTATTTGGGTGTGCAATGGTCTTGCCTCTGGTTCTTCCTCGTTTTGTAAATATTGTTGGCAAGAAAAGGCCTATAGGAAATGTGTAAGATTATGAGAAAATTTAAATGCTTTCATAATTTAACGGTGGCAATTGATATATCTCTATGAAACAGCAAAATACCATGCAGAATACTTGAATCGAGCAATAGTCATGTATATGCCATATTTTTAAGGTAAGGTACAAGATGATAAATGTATGCGCTTCGTATAGTGGATAATTGTTGATAGACCTAAAAGGCCTTTTTCATTAACATAACAATTATGTTTATCTTAAAAACTGAAACTAAACTTTTACTTAAAATGACAAGTAAGATATGACATAAGGAAAAGAACATGTAATTTCAATAAATTTGTTGTAATCATGTTAGAAAGCTTGATATCTTACCAGTTTAAAAATGGCATACAATATTTATTTCAAAATGAAAATAGTGAAATATTTCTGGAAGCTGTAATATCCAATTATACGGTAGACTGAATTACAAGAAAAAAACACTAAACTTTGTTGGTAAAGTTTGCATTATTCCGCAGAATTTGTTACTCGTTTTTCATTGCCCAAGAATGCATAGGTCCTCCACCATGTCCACGTTTATTCTGTGATACTGAATGCGATCAAGGAGCTTCGTGTTTGAAGCTCCTTGATGCGATTCAATCTCGTTATCTGTGTTGATATCATTGATCTCAACAAAAATCTTTGCATTATATGTAACTTACGAAGCAAAGTGGCTCAATTGATGATAAAATGATGCTGTATTTTTTGTACCTCACAATTCATAAATTATATAATTTTGTTGACATTTTTGAAATTTGATTAAAATTTGATTTGGATATGGAATATATTTGAATTCGAATTTGAAAGAAAACCCCAAAATATACAAAAAATAAATATCAATCTGATGTTGTGTTGAAATGAGAATTTAAATACATTTTTTGACGATATCCTCTTCTTTCATGTCTTTCTTCTTCTTCTCTTTCTTTAATACCATGGTTCGCTGAAAATGTGTTATTTTTTTTTTCTGACGTATTGCAACAAACTCAGGAAAAACAAAAATGTTGTTGTATTCTGAACTCAAAGTAGCAACTGTATGGCTATGACATGGCATCTAGTAATTTGCAATTTGGATGAAGTCAAAATCTTTGAAATAAATAGATGGTTGGATGGACGGATAGATGGATAGATGGACAGATAGAAATAATGGATAAAGAGGGAGATATAGAGTGAAATGTAAAATATTAATTATTGAACCTTTCAGTGGTGGATTATGTGGACAGCTAATCAGTTTGTTCCGATTTCTGTAACTCGATGTCGTAATATATATTAAAAAAACTTTGGGGAATCTATGAAATGCTGAGCAGTTGTAAAAGGTCTTATATCTGTCGAAATCATTACGGTTTCTACTAGAATTCATTGTCAGTTCAGTCGCAACCTGCCAAGGGATCAGAAGTGTATTAATACATGTGCCTGACATGCAACACTGTGCCTGCACAGCTCATCACTGGTTGAGTGAACTACAAGACATAGGTAGGAGTGTGGATATAATGCCGTATTTTTTTCTCGCCATCGTATAACAATATTTCAATTTAATAAAAAAAAATTGTGATCTACTTGATTCCCCATGCTACTTATGTCTTTAATGAGGTTTGAGAATGAAGCCCTGAAAAAAATTACCCTTCAAACTGATCATTAGGTGCTTTAAAAAGTAAAAATCATTGAGAGACCATTCCAGTTTGCCCCATCCTGCCCTAAGACTGCTGTGTTGCAGAATTTTCATCAGCCGAGAATAATTCATGTTTCAATTTTCATCTGTGTATATTTTACAAGTGACAGCATAACTGTCTGAACTTTTGTCATCTATGGTGCTTATTTGTCCATTCAGGCACTGCTAGATATGTCAGATAGCAAAATTTGGCAATTTTTTTAAACGGGTCTTCCACAACGTTATATACTGTCTTTAACGAAATACATCCACCGAGACCTCCTCCAGTGTTACACAATCGAACTTTGATTGCGTCACACCTCTTATTAGAAGGAAGTCTGTTTTCAATAATCACAAGTGAAGACATTCACGATTCTCAAGGCCCAAACGACTGGACAGGACTTTGACCGCAGGTTGCAGGTGGGCTTTATTGCGCTCCCTGCCCGGCAGTGTCGGGCCAGAGTACCGATAGAAGACCGATGGTGACTGTCACTCGGTGTGCATTGATGTTCCGAACGATTATGATTCGGTACGCTTTGAATGCGACGACAGAATATTTTGTAGTCCATAATATTAGTCCCAATTTGTTCGTAAAAGGCTTATATCTATGATTACTACAATGACACTTGTGTGAAGTTATTACTTCTTTCTACATGCAACTATACATTATTTTAGGCATACACTTATCTCTTTATACAGTGTGTCCCAGAAAAAAGGAAACCGGATTTCATCGCAAAAATATTCTATCATAATGAATAGTTTCTTCAGTAAATTAGGTATGACTGTAAAGCTGTGTTCCTCTTCTTTCATTTGATACATTACTTTTTAATAATCGTTCACGCATAATTGAACTAAAACAATGGATATTGGTGCTACCAAAATTTCATTTGCACGCACATATTCCATCTTTGAGTCCATTTTCATGGTATAAAATGTGATTGTTTTTTAAAAATAAAAGCATGACGTAAAAATTCAGAATTTTCTCTTTCATATGACACCTCAGGCGTAAAAAATGAATTATGTATGTCGGAGAACAAGTAAATATTAAACTATCCTGTTTTAGCGTGAGTTAATTTAAATGAATAAAATTTTGATAACGATAGGCGAGCAGCAACAATACGATTCAGCTGCACGCTGAATTCACATAATATCTTGCTCGGGACACATACAATAAGCTCCGAGTCATGGTTCGCTAAGGTAATTTATTGTTGCTGCTTCACTTCCAGAAAACTGTTACATGAAGCATTTTGGAACATTTTGAAAAGGCAAAGCTTCATTTCAAATTGTCTTTTCTCACTGAATGCAACGCTATTTTCTGTGTGGTTGGGTGGGGGTTTAGGTGTTCTGTGTTGTTGTTGTTATATGTTTAGCGGCACAAATGGTGGGTATCATATGAAAGAAGATAAAATCAGGCTTTTCAATGTGGCGCTTCAATTTGCGAAAATACTCAGAATACATTCAACGCAGAAAGTTGAATTTCAAATGTGGCTCGTGCAAATGATTCATACCTGTGTCGCCTTCTTATTGTCTTTGGCTCAGCCATGCGTAATTGTATCTCTGTGGCGCCGGTTCATATGAAATGATGAAAAAACATGCTTTTGCAACCATGTACAACTTATTTTTCATATTGTTTTTAAGATATTGAAAATATCTTCATCAATCTCGGTTCGCTGTTTTTCTGGGACACACTGTATACTTCCAGAACAAATAACCCAATATAAAACAATAAAGGCAACAATAAGAAAATGCACGTGTGTGAGCACATTGTGTGTTGATAATAATGTTGTGGACAGTTTCATATGACGGTACTCCGAACTGGGGTGGTTATCGGTAGCTTAAATTATATTTGATGTACTTATTTAATAGCCTTAAACGTAACTTTCAGACTCGGCATCAACTCATGAGTCCCACGTGTACTGTTAGCCATCCGATACGTGCTATTCAAGGTAATTATCAATTTGCTTCCTTCAGGGTTAATTAGTGTAGATAAGATAGATGACGGTTGTTGCAGTTGTCATAATTCACATCAAAACCTTTCATATGTCGCTAGATTTTTTTTCACATTATGTATGTGTACTACAATATTGATTCGTTACGAATGTGAGCTACGTGGTTCCGATGCTACTACTCTTTGATCAGGTCTAAAAATGAAGCCCTGAAAAAATACAGTTCAAAATGATCTTTAAATGCTTTTTAAAAAGTAAACATCATTGAGAAACCATTCCAGTTCCCCACCCCCATATACTGCTGTGTGCAGAATTTTCATCGGCCAATTTTTATCTGTATTATATCTTACAAGTAACAGCATAATTGTCTGAACTTTTGTGTTCTAGGGTGTTTATTTCTCCATTCAAACACTGTCAGATATGTCAGATAGAAAAGTTTGACATTTTTTTTTAAATATGTCTTCCATAATGTTATATAGTGTCTTTAAGTGTCAATTTGATTATTATCTGAATGCAATGTACCCATTATTAGGTAAAGAAGTGACACAATCTGCAAAGAATCAAGATTTATGCGAAAGCTTCATAGTACCAACATCTTCAAAATTTTAATAAAACAAACACTGACTTAAAGACACTATATAACACTGTGGAAGACCCGTTTAAAAAATGGTTGAACTTTGCTACCTGACATATCTGACAGTGTTTGAATGGACAAATAAACACCCTAGAACACAAAAGTTTGGACAGTTATGCTGTCACTAGTACAATATGTGCGGATACAAATTGGCACATTAATTTCCTATCGGGCGATAGGAAATTCTGCAACACAGCAGTCTATGGGGGAAAGCTGGAATGGTCTTTCAATGATTTTTACTTTTTTAACGCTCTTAATGATCGTTTTAAACTGCAATTTTTTCAGGGCTTCATTTTTAGACCATGTCAGAGACACTGGTAGCATGGGGAATCATGCAGCTCAGATTTTTTAAACTGAAAACAGTGTTATACGATGCCTTTAAACTAAGTTATTCAATTTCGACACAACAAATACTAAAATATGTTCGATGACGAACTTCCCTGATATAACATAAAGCAGTAATCTTTACCATAATGACAATAAAAATTAATTAAAATAATCGTATAAAGAAACAAGTCAAATTAACGAGTAAATACTTAATCTGCCATCCATTGATTTGAATACATCGATTTTGTGTATAAGAAAGGGTTGAACGAACGAACTTAGGAACGAAATTATTTCATTTAAAAAAATGCAGTAATTCACATTTCTAAAAAGTAATTTAAGACTAAACCGAAAGTAGAAATAGACAATTGTGCACATCAACTCTACAATATCACCATAGATCAACATTAATGATCTGGTCATTCAAAGTGATAACATTGTCGGTTACATACAAATCAAATTAGTGTCAATTTATTCCATCTCTGAATGAAATACATGTACACTACCGGGCCCGTCACTGCCCGTAGTTCACACAAATGTGCTGGAGTATTCCCATATTCTACTTCCTAGATATTTCAAACATACGTCTATAAAATATAACACTCTTCCTCCTATCAAGTACAAAAGCTCTACTCATCTTCGTATTAGGATGTATAGCCAGCTGAAATGAACTCTAAAGTTTAAAAGATGTTGAGAAGGAGAAGGAGGGATATATTTCGTGTATATTTAGTACACAATGCTCATTTTTCTGCTGTGAAAATTTGTTGTGTGACTTTTTAATGGGATCAATTTCTTTCAGGGCCGGAGATTAATTCAATGCCTGTATATTAATGCTTGTTTCTCCCTAAGTAAATAAATTCAAGACAAATCCTTCCAGCCTGAATATACACTCAAGTCAGTGTTTATATTGGTATGTTTCAACTAATTTGGCTCTTGATGCAATTTAGTTTTCCCAATCATGCCACGCCGTTTAAGAATGAGCTTTCACAACTGCATCAGTTGTTTGCATTGATCAGACATCACACATCGCATAATCTACACATTTCTAAACCGTTCACAATTTACAAAATAAAAGAGGGTCCAGGTATTATACTGAAGTGTGTGTCTCAATGTGTTTGTGTGTCTACGTGTATGTGTGTTTGTTGTTCTGTGTTTCTGCGCTTGGATTCATTGACTTGAATTTGTCAAAAGATACACGTAAACTATAGTGGAGCTTCATTTGCATGGATACCCAAATTCGAACAAATTATAGCCGTTGTAAAATACTCTTGCAAACGTGTGCTGAATTTGTCACAGATTTCTCCAGTGCTTACAATCAAAAGAAGTGAGTAGCATGGCCCTAAATCTTGCTCTTCAAATCATCACGGAGTGATTTGAATATATGGGTGACCGGACTTACCATAATCACTTTCCCCTAAAGAATGTAGTATTAGAACAAATCATCAGACTGGCATGAGGGTAACAATCAGTCATGGAAAATGATCTTGATGGTGACAGCATAATTTTCAGATTTTTTATTTTTCATTTTTTTACATTTTGCTGTTCATTTATCCATTTGAACAACATTGTCGGATTATCTACAGCCCACGCATTAGGTTCTACATTTTTGATCTAGTATTCGCGATATTTAACAATGTCTTTAAAGACACAATTTAACAATGTCCCCAGTTTAAAATGATGAGCTACGTATTCCTTCATGCTCTTAGTGTCTTTGATAAGATCTAGAAAGTGAAGCCCTGAAAAAAATTGTATTTTTAAAATGATAATTTCGTGCTTTAAAAAAGTAATCTATTAGTACTCAGGTAGACCGAATTCACCTTTCCCATTTCTTCCCATGGATTATTGTGTGTATAACTAGGCTATTAGAATTTTATACTCCACCTCAGTAGAAATTTAAGGGTGATGTTTATTCACGCACATCTTGCCCGTGGCGGCATAACGTTCCAAACATTCGCATTGTATTCATTTGTCTATTTCAATACAACATGTACTATGAAGCCCAGATATCAAAGTTCGACAGACATTGCATAAACTTTGGTTTTTAAAGGTAAATGACATGATTGGGGGTAGTCCTCACCTTGGGCTGAAACTACTCTAGAATCAAGTAAACAATGCAAGGATTCTCCTGTGAAAATCTTGGAGTCAAACGTTGACTCATTCTAAAAAAAACTAATGTAAATATCACTCGTGGCAGTCAAACCTTCTGTGTGGCTCTCTATGGGTCTTATTTTTATCGTGCCCCGATAGAATTAATGTTCATGCTTGATTCTTCTAAAGTAAACAAATTGGAGACAGATCCTTCCAGCTGGGAGATCTACTCCAGCTGGTGTATAGTTGGTATATATTTTAACTGATTTGGTTCTTGAGGCGTTTTCAAGTGTTCCCAATGATGTCACTAACCTTTAAGTGACGTGAGCATTCGGATAATTACGATATGATAGTATACGACTTACTAACATTGGAATGTACTGTAGTTTTTGTGTATTTTGTTCTACCACGCCTGATCGTGTTGCACATGGTCGAAATATTTGGATATGAACTTATTATTTCTAATTCAACAGACGTTTATTAAACACTAAATTCAAAATAGGCATCAATTGTTCAATGATAACAATTCAATCGAATAATGAAGCCTGATCATAATATCACTGGGAATTTACTACATGCGCAGTTTAAAGAGAATACACAGTACTGGTTGATGATGGAAAATCTTTCATCAAAATTTCACATTTCCATATTTTCCAGCTGAGAGTGAATTACATTTGCATTATAATGTGGGACTAATTCACTTCATATGCAATAAAAAGTTGAGGAATTGGCAGTTGGAGTACCCGACGGAGTAGGCTCCGTTGCTGCAGTGTGTATGTCAACAATTAAGACAGTCCCACATATAGATTTCTGTGTTAGTACTATGTTAGCAGTGGGGATTTGTGTAACAGTATGCCCAAAACGAAGTGTTCTGTTGTTTTCAACTACTCTCTCCTGCACTATAGTGACATTTTTAGAATACCATCTGTTCACAGAAGGTTTGAAAGCAGTTGTGCAAGTAATTAACCAGTACTGTGTATTCTCTTTAAAGGGAAATTAGAAGATTGGAAGTAGACCCAATTTAGGATACAGGTATACGAGTATCAAATATGTGAAAATTCCACTTTCAAACATTTCTTCTTTCTCGCACAATTTGTGTCAGAAACTTCAGTGATGACCAAATTTGCTGTGTAGCTTTCTACATGGGTTCAATTTCTATCTGGGTAATGTGGAGGCACATAATTCTGTTTCTTGTTTAGCCCGAGTGTTACACGATGATGACCTCACAACAGGAAATTCTGGAATATAAATTAAAAATCTAGAGGGTTTTTTGTTTTTTTTTTGTTTTTTTAGAGGTGGGACTTAGTATCATGCAGAAAATATTTTTTAGAAATGTTAAAAAATATATTATGATATTTCACGAAATTATTATTGATTTGGTGATGTACACACCAACATGCATTAAAGGCAGGGTATCTCTTTTGCATTCCTTAAACATGGTAAAATTAACATTGTGTAAATACAATGGCATTTAAAAGAAAATGTCATCTGGGAACCTTTAGCAAAATATGGGAGCTAGAAACCCAGTTTTAGTGAAAGTATAGTGACCGTTAGACTCTGATTTGAATTTTTTTCTCGCGAGAAAAAAATTCCTACCATAGAACGTACACGAAGCGGCTATTGTCTTTCTTTTGCATTTTTCAAATTCTAGGCAACTACTGACCCCCAAATTTCACAGACATGCCTTTCATTAATAGCCTGAGGGCATGGTTTATCTTTTCCTGGCCTGCGAGGATGTTTGCAAATGTGATCCACTGCCTTTAAGTCAACATGCATTTGGGTTGCAGCAGGGGCTGTTTATTTCAGTACTGGTAATTGGACGCTTGTGTCTCATCAAACATGTCAAGACAACAATCTTAAGACAAATCCTTCCTGTTTGGATATGCACTGTATAGGCATGTTGGTAATGTTTCAACTTATTTGGTTTTTATGACATTTATTTCAAATTTTCTCAATCATATCACTGTTCTTCAGTACCTGTACTCAGATTTCAAACGTCTACTATTAAAGCGTTCAAATCTCAATTTTCTGCATTTTCTTTTCCTCTTGGCTGTCTTGCAATATAATTGTTGTGAAGAGTATTACCCAGTTTTCATGGTCATTGGTTAATATTTTATTTCATATCTAGAACGGGAACATTTGCGATCTATCTTGACTTCAGTACAATACATTATAATGGTTCAAAAAACTGGTTCTTGAAGACACTATATATTGTGGAAGACCCGTTTAAAGAATTGTCGAACTTTGCTATCTGACATATCTGATTGTGTTTGAATGGACAAATAAATGCCCCAGAACACAAAAGTTCACACAGTTATGCTGTCATTTGTAAAATATGTACAAGTAAAAATTGGCACATGAATTTTTTTCAGCTGATGAAAATTCTGGAACACAGCAGTCTATGGGGGAAAACTGGAATGTTCGCTCAATGATTTTTCACTTTTTGAAAGCACTTTATGATCGTTTC